>CM055970.1:14945000-15105000 GCA_029531755.1 Holothuria leucospilota
GATATGCATAGCAGTAATAGCATATAGATTGTGTGATTAAAAGGACATTACCATACATTTACATATTCCCATATAAAAAGTGTGAAAATGCCCAAGTGAAAATTTTTTTTGCCCTATATATGGTTTTCCCCTAAGTGTACGTTTCTTACACCTTTTTTTCCCCCTAAGTGGGGTATTAGGCATGCATATATATATATATATATATATATATATATATATATATATATATATATATATATATATATATATATATATATATATATATATATATAT
Source organism: Holothuria leucospilota (assembly GCA_029531755.1). Classification (NCBI taxonomy): domain Eukaryota; kingdom Metazoa; phylum Echinodermata; class Holothuroidea; order Aspidochirotida; family Holothuriidae; genus Holothuria; species Holothuria leucospilota. Next base: position 14,945,274 of record CM055970.1, read on the forward strand.
ATATAACGCTAATTCCTACTGTACGGGGAAATCGATATATCACGGTTTCGTTAAGGCGAAGAAAAAAACAATAAAATACATTAAAAAATATTTCCCCTTTTGGAAACCAGATATACAACAACACTTTTTCAATGGCCCACTATCCGTACGTGTTAAAAGATACTGGTACGTAACTTGGTCAACATTGAAGTAATAGCATGTAAATTATGTGGTGAAACGGACGTTACCATCCGTTTACCGTATTCCTATATAAAAAGCGTGTGATTTCGCAAAGTCGACCTGATTTTTTCCCCTTTTAGACGATTTCCCCTTTTAGGCACGTTTTTTCATACAATATTTCCCCCTAATCCCAAATTAGCAAAATATATATATATATATATATATATATATATATATATATATATATATATATATATACACATACATATACATATATATATATATTTATATATATATATATATATATATATATATATATATATATATATATATATATATATATATATATATATATATATATATATATATATATTTTATATTTATTTCTCTAATTCGGCACTTAGGGGGAATATATATATATATATATATATGTCTTAAACGTTATATATATATATATATATATATATATGTCTTATATGTCTTAAACCTTGTGTGTAAAAGATACAGTTAAAACAAACGTACCATAAGTTAAAGGCATTCATTAAGAATTATTGGTATTTTTGTATGAATATTTGTATGCTTAGATATGGAAATATATTAAATTTTATGAATATAACCGATTGTCTCCCTAAGGAAGGATTTTATCCCAATGTCTCCCAAATGTTTAATTTAGTGTTATATATATATATATATATATATATATATATATTTCTCTAATTCGGCACTTAGGGGGAAAGTTGTTGTTGAAAAGTCGACCTTAAGGGGAAAAAAATTTTCGGGTGAAATATAAGTTTAAGTTTAAAATACATAAAATTATATTTCCCCTTTTGGTTTTGAGATATATATACACGTTATTTCAATGGCCCGTAAGTCCTTGGTGTTAACGATTAACGGATACAAGTGCCTAACACCCCAGGAACTTTTCCTTGCAACCGTAGGAGATGCAATACTTGCCCGGTGGTCAGTTATGACAAAAACCTTTCCATTTTAGGTCCCAGCATCAACCGGTTTAACGTTCATCAGCATTTTACCTGTACTTCAGCCTGTGTTGTTTACGTTCTCGTATGTAAACGCTGTAATATACTGTGCGTGTTAGAAACAAAAGGTCGTCTTGCTGACCGAGTCACTGGAGCACCTGAGGTCAATCAAACAGAACCTCCCAGGGTTCCTGGTAGCCACACACTTCAATCCCCCGTCAACATGCTCGATCCGTGACTTGATGGTTTCGGCGGCCATCTCGTGTCGAGGTTCCGATCATGACCGCCTAGCTGCCGAAAACCGCCTAGTCATGAAACTTGGAACCCTGTCCCCACATGGTCTGAACGTTAGACTTGAACTTTTATAACGCAGCAATTCCTGCATTGTTTTGACTTGTGGTGACCACTTAACACTGTCTGTTTTCCTAGCCGGTTTTTCGGTGCCCAATTTTATTGTATATTTTTTAAGTTGTACGTTTGGCCGTGTCAACGATCAGTTGCATTTTTGCCACCTGATGAAGGGTTTAAACCCGAAACGTCGCGGAATTTTTCACAAACTTTTAGCACTATTTACTACTTCATTTTTACCTATATATATATATATTGCTAATTTGGGATTTAGGCGAAAAAACGCGACTGTTGGGAGAACTCGACTCTTAGGCGAAAAAATCGTTTCTATACGCAAGTCCGATTTACCACATAAAGTCCATGCAATTACTTAGCTGCAAACCAACTTACGTGCATGTATCCGTTAACACTAAGGACTTACGGGCTATTGAAATAACGTGCATATATATCTGAGAACCAAAAGGGGAAATATAATGTATTTTATTGTTTTCTTCGCCGGTTGTATTGGCGGTATACCGATTTCGCCTAACAGGTTGAATTAGCGTTATATATATATATATATATATATATATATATATATATATATATATATATTGCTTATTTGTGATTAAGGGAAATAAATCGTCTAAAAGGGGAAAAAATCAGGTCGACTTTGCGAAATCACACGCTTTTTATATAGGAATACGTAAACGGATGGTAACCTCCGTTTCACCACATAATTTACATGCTATTACTTCAGTGTTGACCAAGTTACGTACCTGTATCTTTTAACACGTATGGATGGTGGGCCATTGAAAAAGCGTTGTTGTACATCTGGTTTCCAAAAGGGGAAATATATTTTAATGTATTTTATTGTTTTTTTCTTCGCCTTAACGAAACCGCGATATATCGATTTCCTCGTACAGTAGGAACTAGCATTATATATATATATATAACGCTAATTCCCACCTTAAGGGGAAATTGAAAAAGATAATAAAATACATAAGAAATAAATTCGCCCTAACGTCTAAACATATAATTAACGTTATTTCAATGGCCCGTAAATTTGACAACTTTGAAGTAATGGCAACTAGTTTGTTAAGGTCGACTTTTCAACAACAACTGTCCCCCCCAGGGCCGAATTAGAGATATATATATATAGATATATATATATATATATATATATATATATATATATATAACGCTAATTCCTACTGTACAATCGATATATCGCGGTTTCGTTAAGTCGAAGAAAAAAACAATAAAATACATTAAAAAATATTTCCCCTTTTGGAAACCAGATATACAACAACGCTTTTTCAATGGCCCACCATCCGTACGTGTTAAAAGATACGGGGATGTAACTTGGTCAACATTGAAGTAATAGCATGTAAATCATGTGGTGAAACGGACGTTACTGTCCGTTTACGTATTCCTATATAAAAAGCGTGTGATTTCGCTTTTTTCCCTTTTTAGACGATTTCCCCTTTTAGGCACGTTTTTTCATACAATATTTCCCCTTAATCCCAAATTAGCAAAATATATATATATATATATATATTATATATATATATATATATATATATATATATATATATATATATATATATATATATATATATATATATATATATATATATATATATATATATATATATATTACATCACCATCACCATCAAATATAATTACTATCAAACCTTTGCAGCAAGATCGATGCACTGTAGGACAGGTGTGTGCCCAGGATGTTCTGAGTGTCCTCAGTGCAGATGCATTGAACCTTACCCAGAGTATATAGTCAAGGGTAGATAATGTCTGTATGCAAAAATCATGCAGAATTTTGAAACTTTTTTAATATCTGGAATATGTAGCAATTTGCCCATACTAGGTGGAAATATTTTGTGTGGCAGGATTCATAATTGTGCAATTAGTACTGGGGGAATTTTTAGTGTCCAGTGGAGCTTCCCAGTGCAGCCCCAGCATGGGCACATAGGCTGATATGAAAGTCATGGCAATGATAGTGTGTGAATTTTTTTAATGGAATTGTGCCAGAAACCATCATTTTGAAAAGAAAAGTTTCTTTTTGTGCTTGTCCTTTATTTTGATGGCATGTTTGTGAAATATTGTTTATTTTGTAGAGACATGTCATTATTTTTACCCTTACTAAGTCTATATGACTGCAATTGATAGTAACTATAGCTGCCCTTAAAAGCAATGTGTTATTTGCCTTAACAGCCTTATATGTAGTTTATATGCAACTGCATGCATTTTGTTGTCTGCAAAATTCCAAAAAAATCTTTCTTATTCTTAAGTTTTCACAATATTTTGTTTTTAATCTTTTAGTCTTTAAGTTTTCACAACTTATCTCTTGCTTTTCTGTCTTAATTACCAGAGTTAGTACAGAACAGTCAGTGAATTATTTTTTCCTTTCCTTTCATTTTTTTTTCCTTTTCTTTTTCAGTTTTGTTATTGGGTTTTGCATGAGTGCATGACTTACTGTGTAAATATGGTTCATTCACAGCTGCTGTTTAGTCTCATTTTGGTTATAAGGTTTTCAAAAGTATACAGTAAGATGTTGTGTTCAAGTTTTATTATGGTATCAGCATTACTACGTAAACCCTTATTTTATTTGCCTGTAATTTTTATGGTGGGCCAGTTATAATGCTTTTTGATCACTTTTCTTTGAATTGTTCTGGACAGGGATAAAATACTTCAGTGTGAGGGACAATGTCATTTTCACCAGATTTGTGGTTGGGGTTCCTCTTTGTAGAAAGGTACATGTGTTAGTGGTTATACAGTAAAATTACAAGTCAAAAGTTCTCTGAGAAGAGTGTAAACATTTATCTCCGTGCAGAATTCACACGTACAAGTAGAGGTTTAAATTTACTTTCATTTCGTGCATAACTATACATGTAGTTTAGGTGTAAAAGGGGAGCAAATTATACAATAGTACAAGTACTGTATGAGAACATGTTTGTACGTAGCAGATGGGGTCTATAATTATCACTGCATGTACAGAAGTAACCCATTCAATTTTGGTATTGTCAGTTCTTTGTAATTCAGTAAAATGGGACCATTTAATAAGAAAACCTTACAAATATATAGGAAAGTCATATACATAGGGTTTTGGTATCAGAAGGAAGAACTCTGCTTTTTGCATTAATACTAGGGACACAATGGCCAATAATTAATACCTGTATGCAACTGCCATTGTATCCAAAACATCTTCACTACAAGTGAGATTACAATATTTGTAGCATAACTACTCAAGTGTAAATTTACACCCATTAATACAGATTACCTGGCTCAATTAAGTCTGTACCAATCTAAGTCTCATCAGTTTACTAGTAGCAGTCTGGAGGAAAATGGGGGAAGGTGAAGGATGAACTTAATGTTTATAATCTGCAGGTTAACATACACAGTACTGCCCAGAGACCATTGAAGGTCATTCAGTTGATTCCAGTGTCAAATGATTACTGGTTGTGTACTGTATGTGATCTTATAGACAGATACAGCTTGGCACCCCAAGTATGACTTTTACTTTGGGGTTTAGCAAAAGTCTCAGTTGGTGACTTCTCTTTGATAGACTTAGTTACAAAAATGCAAAAGGTGTAGAGTAGCTCATTTACACAGCATGCACAGAAAGTGTTTTGATTACACATCGGGGCCTTGTATTCTCACCAGGATATGTCCTTATAAGCAGTAAACTATGTTTGTGTCTGCATGAGAAGCTAGTTATGGACAGTTATGGATGTGGCTGAAACGGATTTTAAATTTTGTTTTGGTTGGGAGAATTGGAACTGGGATGAGATTTCCCCTAGCTTTCAGTGTTCTATTTTTACATTCGTTTTCTGTATTTTGTTTATATATCATAGATGGTATATGTGCCTGTTATTATATGAACTACCTCTACCTTATATGAGAGTGGTTTGAACATCAGATAGAGTAGGTGAGGGAGTGGCCATTCACAAAGATGGGGAAGGTGAGGGAGGGGGCATTCACAAAGATGAGGAAGGTGAGGAAGGGGGCATTCACAAAGATGGGGAAGGTGAGGAAGGGGGAATTCACAAAGATGCGGAAGGTGAGGGAGGAGGCATTCACAAAGATGGGGAAGGTGAGGAAGGGGGCATTCACCAGGCATGAGCTTTTTCCGCGAATTCGCGGATTTCCGTGATTTTTTCCAACTTCCGCTATTTTGCATTTTCATTTCCGCGAAAAAATGTGAAGTTGAAAATGGGAATGGCACATGCTTTAATCATAAGATGTCAGTGAAACAGCATAGTGTCTTCAGTAAAATGTGTATTTCCACATATTTTCTTTACATGTCACTGCAGCTAGAAATGCATAGTCGACATGTTTAATTATACCCTTTTTCCTTGTCATATCATAGCTCCTAGGTCATACTGTAGTGTGCTGCTTGAAAGTGGAAAGTAAAAGTGGAAGCAAACAGTCATGTCCACTCCATATACCTAGTACATACAGTATTATAATGCACTGATTTAGTGCAAGTTTTGTATACATGTACGTACGTCCATTGGCACTGGCTGTGTCTGTACATGCAAGTGTGTAGATGTGCACACTGCAGCTATAGTCTATATACATGCTTGGTACTAAATTTATACTACAACGTAGCTGTTTAGGCACTGAACAGAACGATTGTCTGCAAAGGTAATCAAAGCTTGTATATTCACAGGGCATGTACAAAATACTCGACTGCGCCCTTTCCTACATCTTTATAAGGTTTAAGGCTGGTTGCATATTCTGTTCATATATATCTGTCACTAACTTAGTGGCATTGCCATTAGGCCTAGCCTACCTTCTTTCACTATCCTAACATAGGTTATGTATGTGCACTGCTATTGAGCCTAGCCCATACTCTCACAGGCTGACAGGTTTCTGGGTCTGAAGAAGGCAGCCATTCTGGGATTTGGCTTGAAGTTCATAACAAACTGGTACCAATTTTCACCAAAAGAGCTAGGAATTGGTGCCTTAAATTAGGCCTTACCTAACAAGGCCTAATGTTTGGCCTTTGAAGTTTTGGCCTAGCCTAGGCAAGGCATGGCTCTTAAAAGTTAAATGTGCTTTACATTACAGAGCACAGCCAAGGCACTTTCCTTAGCCATATTTTGTGATGTACAAAAAGGGCTACTATTTGCTAGTAGGTAGGCCCTATACTTTAAAGCCTAGGTCTAGGCAAAAATCCTCTAAAATGTGCTGCAAGTTGAATGGTGTTAAAACTTAATAGTGAGCCATAAAATAATCTTGGACATTGGATCAAAGAAATAAAGAAGCCAGTTGGTATGAACTAGGTTTTGGGAAAGTCAAGGTATTAATGCTGACCCAACTTAGTGAACCTTAACACATAGGCTATACAGTATGTTAAGTGTAGGGTGCTTTTGTTATTTGTTTCATCAAAATATGATAAACAATTAGCCCATTTAGGCTATGTGAAATCTTAAAAATCCAGGAGCTTCCGGGGGCGCTGCCCCCTAGACCCCGCCAGGGCGTTGCCCCTGGACCCCACCCGTAAGAGTTCGCGCTTCGCGCTCAGACTGGCGCCTTCGGCGTCAGTATACTACGTACCACATTCAAAAGTTCAGTGATTTTTTTTGTATGTAAGGCTCATCCCTGATTCACAAAGATGGGGAATGTGAGGGAGGGGGCATTCACAAAGATGGGGAAGGTGAGGAAGGGGGAATTCCCAGAGATGGGGAAGGTGAGGGAGGGGGCATTCACAAAGATGGGGAAGGTGAGGAAGGGAGAATTCACAAAGATGGGGAAGGTTAGGGAGGGGGCATTCACAAAGATGGGGAAGGTGAGGAAGGGGGCATTCACAGAGATGGGGAAGGTGAGGGAGGGGGCATTCACAAAGATGGGGAAGGTGATCGGGGAGGGGGCATTCACAAAGATGGGGAAGGTGATCGAGGAGGGGGCATTCACAAAGATGTATGTTAACATATATGATGGTCGCATGCAAATGTGTACGTTATATGTATGTAGTAGGTCAATGTATGTATGGTTGCCATTCACTTTTGCGATGGATAAAACCTTCTGTAAGCATGACAATGGTTAGACATCAAAGACTGCAAGTCACATGAATGGTGAGAAAATGATATGAAATGCCTTCTTAAGTGTTAAGCAAATTGTTTCTTTTGTTTACGGTAAGAACACAAACGTGTGTTTGAACTAAGAATGTAAAAATGATGGATTCTTTAATGTCACTGTTTCAATGATCATGGCCCTGTTCAAATCTGAAATATATGAAAATTTATATGAAGGTACATGATCAGTCGATCCAGTCTTACCTATCAACAGATTTCTATTTTACTGCCAGTTATATTAAACTTGTGAATTGAAATAAATTTTATGGCACTTAATATAATTGGCTTATGTACCCTTCTCTTGGTATATTCCTTGTCTACCCTTTGGCAAATGGGTGCACTACAAAGAAGTGGTTTACTACAGCTCAGTAAGGGAGCTGTGAGAGACAGCTTTCTAGTTCAATGGTGACAAGGTAATTTGGGAGGACTCATTTCACATGGATGAATTTGCTCAACAATGCAGTCCTATACAGGCTTCATTATAGTAGATTTACCACTCCCTTTCCAGAGATGGATATTATCTACAACTTGGACTCTTCAGCCTGGAAAGGTTTTACCAAATCGATCAACAGCAGGGTTCACCAGTATTTTGCAAGGGAGAAAAAAAAGTTGAAAATGCTTGGTTTCCTCAGACAGACAAAACAGTTGTTGTGTACTGATTATTTAATATGTACAGAAGGAAATGGAGAGGTCACAGTAGTCATAGACTAGACATGTCTGCACTTGCATGCAAATTGAAGCCCACTAAGATGCATTGTTATAAATTATTTCAAGAATGAGGGACTCTACTAAAGTAAGCGCTGCAGACCCGCCAAAAAGCAGGGAGTGGAAATATAGTCCAGACAACGCCAGTGGCATATTGCCAGACTTTTCGAAGTGGGTGGCATGCACTTGGGGGGGGGGTGATGTGTTGGGGCACACCGAACTGAAGGGGTGAGCGACTCTGGAGGCATTGTAGTGAAGCCCATTGCTCCCCTGAAGGCTTTGGGCCCCAGGGGCCTACTGTAGGACCCCTGGTGGGGTGCAGAGACTATACTCCATTGGAAGTCTGGGGCAAAGCCCCCAGAGGCTCTAGGGTATTTATAAATTGTCACCATTAGAATGAAGCATTTGATCATCTCCAAAATGGTATTCGATGTGCACTAAACAGGCCACAAAAATGGAAATCACAATTTGACCATGCACTTTTGTTAGCCTAATAAGGCTACTTTGCACTACCGATTTAGTGACTGGGGAGGGGAAGGGGGTAAGGGGTGAGTGGGGATAACAGATCATGTGAAGATTTGCACTGAGCTTTGAATATAATTCCACTTATGCTGCCCAATAGGAATTAATGTTGAGACAACTACCTTACAGGTATGCTATGCGGGAAACCCTTCACATTTAGAGCACCGAAGGTACATGCATGCACGGCTGTCAAACTGGGGCTTGCCAGGAAAATTTGGAAAGAGCTATGAACCCTCAATTGAACTATGTTCAATTAGGGTTTTGGGTGCCTTAAAATTTTAATTTTGACATATGTTTCCTGCATTTTCTTCAACGATGAATTAAGAAAAATGGTGGCTAGCAGGAGAGTGGAAAAATCTGATATCAAGTATCTTTGACAATTTCGTGCAAGTTCTTATACTTCTTTCAGAGGTATCACCACTTACGATGTTGCGATGTGCAAAGCTGAACAAGAGTTTTAATGATTGGATAATGCCAACCCTAATCCCTAACCTAATCCTGACCCTAATAAAGAGTACAACGAAGCGGTCAACCAATCTTCAAGAACCTTGTTAGGCACTGCGCATCAACCTCTAAGTCTTTGTGTGGTGCTTGGCAAGGGGCCACCTCGGTGAGGAATCAGGAAAGCAAAGTTCCCCCTTGCAAATATGAAGGCACTGGTCCAGTATTTATAAACAGAAATCCCACCGAGTGCAATACAACATGTTACACAAAACAAAACCAGAATGCAAAAATGCATTGTTTCGATTATATATGTTCTATTCCAAACAATGCCATATTATGCCCCATAACTTTCAGTCACTGGTCAAGTGCTATCTTATCGTGTTGGAAAAATACTGTTTTATGTTCATACTTGAGCCTGGAAATTCTTAGGAAATTTTGCATTTTGACCTCTGGTAACCACAGATGACGATCTTGGGAATTCTTGGGACATTTGCTTTTTGACCTCTGGTGACTACTATGACAATCGTGGGAATTCTCAGGAAATTTTGCTTTTCGACCCCTGGTGAACCCATGGGAAGATCTTGGGAATTCTTGGGAAATTTTGCTTCTTGACCTCGGTCAACCCCAGATGAACTTTGACCTCCACCAAAAACAAAAGCATTCACCTTCACACCATAACACATCCACATACTTTGTATGAAATTTATCCAAGCTTTCTACCTGGAGATATCCTGTTAACAAGGTTTTAAGTGTTTGACCCCTGTGACCCCAGATGAACTTTGACCCACGTCAAAAAGATAGGGCTCATCTTCTCACCATAATGCATCCACATACCACGTATGAAATCTATCCAAGCTTGCTACCTGGAGATATCATGTTAACAAGGTTTTCAGTGTTTGACCCCGTGACCCCAGATGACCTTTGACCTGCATCAAAAAATAGGGTTCATCTTCTCACCATAATGCATCTATATACCATGTATGGAATCTATCCAAGCTTCCCTACCTGGAGATATTGTGTTAAAAAGGTTTTCAAGGTTTGACCCTGGTGACCCCAATGACCTTTGACTACACCAAAAACAACAGTTCTTCCTCTTACCATAACGCATCTATGTTCTAAGTATTGAACTTATCCAAGCTTCCTATCTCCAGATATCATGTTAACAAAATTTTCAGAGTTTGACCCACAGTGACCGAAGATGACCTTTGACCTCCACCAAAAGCAATAGGGTGTTTCCTCATACCATAATGAATCTACATACTAAGTTTGAAATTTATCCAAGGTTCCTATCTCCAGATTTCATGTTAACAAGGTTTTCAGGGTTTTACCCCGTGATCCCAGATGACCTTTGACCTCCACCAAAAACAATAGGGTTCTTCCTCTTACCATAATGCATCTACGTTATAAGTAAGAAACTTACCCAAGCTTCCTTTCGCCAGATATCATGTAAACAAGGTTTTCAGAGCTTGACCCCCGGTGACCCCAGATGATTTTTGGCCTCCACCAAAAACACTAGGGTTCTTCCTCTTACCATAATGTATCTACATACTAGGTATGAAATTTATCCAAGCTTCCTATCTAGAGATATCGTGTTAACAAGGTTTTCGTGGGGTTTGACCAATGGTGACCCAAGATGACCTTTGACCTCCACCAAAAAATTGGGTTCTTTCTTTTACTATAGTGCATCTACATACAAGGTATGAAATTTAACCAAGCTTCCTATCTAGAGATATCGTGTTAACATGGTTTTCAGAGTTTGACCCTGGTGACCCAAGATGACCTTTGACCTCCACCAAAAAATTGGGTTCTTCCTCTTACTATAGCGCATCTACATACTAGGTATGAAATTTAACCAAGCTTCCTATCAAGAGATATCGTGCTAACAAGGTGTTTAGAGTTGACCCCTGGTGACCCCAGATGACCTTTGACCTCCACCAAATGGGGCATCTATACACCAAGTTTGAGAACTGTCGGAGTTTCCCTTCTTGAGATATCGCGCACACAAGCTAAGTGTCTCAAACACACACTCATACACGCACATACATACGTACATACATATGCAGTAAACCAAACCGAAACCAATAATATGTCTAAACAAGGAATTGACTATGCCTTACGTAGCAGATATCCTAGCACCGCTTTAGAACAAACTTGGAGTTAAAGTTAGAAGAGGTTTTACGGCTCAGTTTGTAACCAATTGGTTTAAGCCATAGCCTTTTTTCCAGTTGTGGCTCACTAGCTTGTTTTCCATACTCCATTGCTTATGCTGAGCACCAAGCACAATGGCAGTAGGTTCCATTTTTAAAGTCTACGGTATGACCCGGCTAGGAGTCGAACCCAAGACCTTCCGGCTGCAAGTTGGATGCTCTATTAAAACCACTCGACCATATAGAACAAACTTGGAAGGAGTCAAGTATAGTGACTTAAAAATACATAATTTAAAATACATGTTAGCATGGATTATTATTGGCTAGGCCTTATTCCAACTTTGCTACGTTTTTCTTGTTGAATATGGTCTTTTTGAAAACGAAAAATCAATTCAGGGGCTGCTACAGCAGGGTCCAGGGCCGCATGCAGCCAGTAAGTGCCATGTTTGAGAATCACATGGCCTGTACCCATTGAAACGTCAAGGTGATGCAGATAAATTTAGACCTGACAAAAATGCTTTCACAATGATTTCAAGTAACAGTGGCTCACTAAGCCTACAATCAAGACTGATTTTTTTGGATAGGTATAATTAATTCAGGAGCCGCTATGTCAGGGTCCAGGGCCACATGCAGCCCTAAGGGCTGCATTGAGAATCACTGGCCTTCACCAGGTGACATATGCGGGGGGGGGGGGGATTGGGCTATGGCCCCCCTCACAGATGTCGATTTTTTAGCTCATACTTTTTTAGCTCAAAATACTGCTCCTCCCACGTGCTTTTATGGATTTGTTTGAAACTTAGATACAATGTACCTTGGGTTGTGGGCCATTTGGGGTGTTGAGGAATTTGTGGTCCGAGGTCCCACGTGGGCTCTGTAGCTCATTTTATGAAATTCTGCAAAATGCTTCTCCTCCTACAGATTCTCTTGTATAATGTTGATTGTTTGTCGTAATATTACTCTGTTGGTGGTACCTACCTTCAGGGTGTTCAGGAATTTCGGGTCCAATGCCCAAGATGGACCGTAGGGTCCATTTTGTGAAATATTGCAAAGTAATTAACTTCTTCTCTGTTTAATGTTCAAAGAGAGGTAACAGCCTCTTATTATAATGCTTAGTTAGTGATCTCATTATGGTGTTCTTGAATTTTGGCCTAAGGTCCCCTGTGGGCCCCAATGGCTCATTTTATGAAATTTTACAAAATACTTTTTCTCCTACAAATTGTGTTGTACAGTGTTGATGATTTGTCATAATGAAGCTCTGTTAATGGTCCTTACAAATTACTTCTCCAATTTGGCATGAAGAATACTTTTGATACCTTTCTAACCAATTTTGTGCCACCCCTCTATTTTACCAGTCTCACAAAATCACTTTACTAACCTTTTTCTCTGTACTGTACCCTCTTTAAAACTGTCTGTGTAGAAGAGGTCAATCCTGTGCAGTTGTTTAGGTTAGTTTAAAGGGAGCTGGTTAATGGGATTTCCATTGGGTATTTCCATTGTGTGTGCATTGTCAGAGCACCTGGGTGTGTTTGTCATAGTGACGGTAGTGACCCTCTGTTAATGGTTCTTTTAGGGTGTACAGAAATTTTGGGTCCAAGGCCCAATGTACCTTAGGGTCCATTTTGTGAAATATTGCAAAATGGTCAATTCCTCCTCCAGTTAATGTTAAACAGAGTTGAAGGCCTGTCATAATGGTGCTTGGTTAGTGATCTGTTTAATGTTTATGGTGTTCTGGAAGTTTGGGTCTAAGGTCCCATATGGGCCCTATGGCCCTTTTTATGACATTTTGCAAATTGCTTACTCCTGCAGATTCTCTTGTACAATGTTGATGGTTTGTCGTAATTATATTTGAGTAGTGGTACCTTCAGGGTGTTTAACAAGTTGGGGTCCAAGGCACAAGATGGACCATAGGGTCCATTTTGTTTAGTATTGCAAGTGATTAACTTTTCCTCCAGTTAATGTTTAACAGAGCTGACGGTCTGTTATAATGATGCTTGGCTAGTGATCTGTTTCTGGTTTTGTGGAATTTTGGTCCAAAAGCCCATGTGGACCCTATGGCTCTTTTATGAAGTGTGCAAAAGTGCATCTTCAACTACAGATTTTCTTGTACAGTGTTGATGGTTTGTCATAATGATACCTGAAATTTGGGGTCCAAGGCCGAAGATGGGCCCTAGGGGCTTTGCTTTCTTAAATTGTATTTGTGAAACAACTTACAAAGCAAAGATAGCATGACAAATTTTGTGTGACATTCGGGAAGGTGCCATCAGGGTATGTGAGATTTGGGGTCATAAGCTATTTGACGTCATTTAAAGTCATATGATGCTTGCACTAACAAAGACTAGAAGCCAGGGACCCTTAATTGGATGAAGGTATGAGCTTCAGCACCATTGGTGCTCTAGTATTTATTGAGTTTAATGAGTATAATTTGCATGTTAATTTTATGGACTATACTGCTCACTGGTATATGCGTTCCCACAATCATGGAAAGGAAGCGTTTGAATGGTAGTGAGTGATGTTAGTGATAAACGTCTTCAAGATGTTCCCTAGTTAGGCTCCATAATTCCAAGAGGGTGTGTAAATTGGTTCATGACATTTGTGTTCAAAAAATTTTTAAACCTACAACTTCCGAAATAAAGTGGGCATTTGATTTAAATGAGTGGGATCTGAACTGGAATGGGATTTATCTTAGCTCTTTTAAATCATCATCGTCTCCCAGACTACGGTATTTCCAGTTTAAGGTTCTTCATAGATATCTAGCAGTTAATAAATTACAAGCTCAAATGGGCATTGTAAATTAAGATCTATGTACCTCTTGCAAGGAGGAGACCGAAGATATTCAGCACCTTTATGGGGGTTGCATTTTCGTAGCTCCTTTTTGGGGGGAAGTTCAGGTAAATCTTCTTGGGAACGTTTTTAATTAAACTAGAAGGGACATTATTTTAGGGCTTTTTGACGCTGGAAATTTTAAGTATAATCTTGTGATCCTTCATGCGAAATATTAAAATGGAAAGAAGTTAAACCTAGTTACAAAGCTCTTGTGAATATTTTAAGATCGTGTTGAGACACAAAAAAATCTTGTTGATTCACTGCCTGTCGAATAATTTTTGTCTGTCATTGTGGATTATGTATTTGATTTATTTTGTTGATTGTTTGTTGCTGTATTGTTTTGACTTGATGGAATACAGGCCTATATGTATGTATATATATATATATATATATATATATATATATATATATATATATATATATATATATATATATAATATAAGAATATATATATATATATATATATATATATAATATATATATATATATATATATATATATATATATATATATATATATATATATATATATATATATATATATATATACATACATATATATATACATATATATATATACATATATATATATATAGAATACATAGTTGTGAAACAACACTGGAAATAGTGCTCAACCGATGGGAGCGAGTATAAATCAAAATAATAAGTAAACTCTATGACATTTTCAAGATACAAATTTGTTTTGTATGGGCTTGTAGCCCACACTCTTCAGTCTTAAAATGTGATATCCTAACCGTTACACAATAATAATAACAATATGAAAATCTGAAAGCGCGCCTGGAAGAGCCATAGATGCGTCATCAACAAGAGCAAAGCGTCTTTTATGTATTCAACAGATTATTATCGGCGTAGCATGCAAACAGTGTATAGTATAATAAAAGCAAAGCGTCTTATATGAAAATATATGTAGGTTACAGAGCAACGGCGTCGCATTTTAAGACTGAAGAGTGTGGGCTACAAGCCCATACGAAACAAATTTGTATCTTGAAAATGTCATAGAGTTTACTTATTAGTTTGATATATATATATATATATATATATATATATATATATATATATATCTATATCTATATATATATATATAAATGAGAAGCTTGGATAACAACGATGTTCCGGTGTATGTCCAGGACCCAGAGGATTCACAGCATTCTAGTTAAAAGTTAGGTAAAACTTTAAAATGATAAAACTAGAACAGCAACTGAACACACAAAGATAAAAAGACACCCTGCATCGAGAAGCTTTCGGCTGTTTTATTCAGCCTTCATCAGCTCGAATGAAGCAGATAAAATGGGTTCAAAAGTCTACCTATAAAATTCTAAAAGATTTGCAAATACATACAAAGAATAAAAGCAGCCAGCACAAACTCAGGACAGTAAGAAATAAAGCTTAAAATTACTAGGTGGATAAATAGCAAAAGAAAGAGAAAAAAAAAAACAGATTCTTAAAACCAGCTGTACACATGCTGCACTAAAGTTAAGATAATCCTCAAAAATATGGTTAAAACCAACGGTAGCTGAAGGGGGCCTGGGAGGTGCATAGGAGAAGAACATTACGCATAGGAAACCACCAGAATGAGTAAAAGAAAGTTACCCTGAAATTTACCGTAGGTAGCTGATTCTTTTTTGGAAGAGTTAAATTCCTTCCGTTTGTTTAGGCCTAGGGGGAATAGGGTATTCAATTGGGCAAGCCAAAAACCTTCTCTTTTTGTAAGGGCTGTGTCATTATTAGACTTGCTGTAAGTCTGCTCTATAATGATGAACTTAATGTCTGACAGTTTTCTAGCTGTGCCACTAAGAAAACTTATCCTATTAAAAGTTATGTTTCCTGTACTAGTGCTTGTATTATTTACGTAGCAACTTGTTTTAAGTGTAATTTGCAGTATGTTGGGTCTACTTCCACAGAATTTAAAGTTAGATTTAGAAATCACAAATCCGACCTCTTGAATAATCGCGGGAGATGCGAATTAGCAGTCCATTATAATTCTTCTCCTCATCAACTGTCAGACATTAAGTTCATCATTATAGAGCAGACTTACAGCAAGTCTAATAATGACACAGCCCTTACAAAAAGAGAAGGTTTTTGGCTTGCCCAATTGAATACGCTATTCCCCCTAGGCCTAAACAAACGGAAGGAATTTAACTCTTCCAAAAGAATCAGCTACCTACGGTAAATTTCAGGGTAACTTTCTTTTACTCATTCTGGTGGTTTCCTATGCGTAATGTTCTTCTCCTATGCACCTCCCAGGCCCCCTTCAGCTACCGTTGGTTTTAACCATATTTTTGAGGATTATCTTAACTTTAGTGCAGCATGTTTACAGCTGGTTTTAAGAATCTGTTTTTTTTTTCTCTTTCTTTTGCTATTTATCCACCTAGTGATTTTAAGCTTTATTTCTTACTGTCCTGAGTTTGTGCTGGCTGCTTTTATTCTTTGTATGTATTTGCAAATCTTTTAGAATTTTATAGGTAGACTTTTGAACCCATTTTATCTGCTTCATTCGAGCTGATGAAGGCTGAATAAAACAGCCGAAAGCTTCTCGATGCAGGGTGTCTTTTTATCTTTGTGTGTTCAGTTGCTGTTCTAGTTTTATCATTTTAAAGTTATATATATATATATATATATATATATATATATATATATATATATATATATATATATATATATATATATATATATATCAATGTAAAGAAGGGAACAAATAGTTTCACTGATGTGGCGCGCGTAGCGCCATTGAGGAATTTCCACTCATATTAAGGATGAAAATAAATGAACCGTCAGGCCGTCCGACCCTTGTCGGGACATACACTGTCCCATTCTTAAGTGCACAAAACATTTTCGGGAAACTGGGACAATTAGCAGGCAAACCGGGACACCGAGAAAATGTACTCCAAACCAGGGTAGTCCTGGTCAAACCGGGATGGTTGGAATCTTTGCCCCTTGGGAACAGAGCCAGTTTTTATTTTTGGTGTGGGTAAAGCCACACTGGAGCCTTCTGTTAAAGGTAAACTAGTTTTTCAACGATCCTATACAAACACAGATACTTGTTTCTCGAAACGTATAATAGTATAAAGAAAATCAGCATCACGAAATGATGCACTGTTGACATGATTATAATTTAGGTATATATCATAAGCGTATGATGTGGCAGGCTGGGCAGCAGTCTTCCCTCTCAGCCACAAAATGTCCAGTTCAAGGAGGAATGGATATTTTTCAGGGCAAAGATCATATCCTGCTTGTCTACGAGCAAGACAAAATTTCAGGGCAAACAGTTTGCCCCTCCCCCGACTCTTGTGAAATGTCATTTCATTTCATTTCATTTTCATTTTCTCGACATTTATTTCAACCAGCTCATACGTAACAACATATACAGTTTCATATATACATTTTGATATGGTAACAAAGAACGGTTTTTTCTTATAGTGAATATGAAAACAGCAATAAGGAATATCAACATGATAGAAAAAAAAAAGAGAAACAGAAAGTTAAGAGCATTGGTTGGGGGGAAGCACAAGAAAGCTACTGAAAGCTTGTGGTAGTGATTCCCCTGGAACGAAAGCACACATATACATGTACATAACTTAACAATGACAGAAAAGAAAACATGACCATCGGCAGAAAAGACGAACTTAAATTAACAAAATGAATAGGGATGTACGTTAAACCATAGAGACAGCGAGAAAACAAAAGACTAATCATAACCAGATAGAAGGTATGTTTTAACGTGACGCTTGAAAGAGGAAACAGTGGAGGAATTTTTAATATGGACTGGGATGCCATTCCAAGTAACAGGCCCTAAGAACCTGATATTACGTTGGCTAAGAGAGAACTTATAAAAAGGCAGTACATAATTCGAGTTGTGTCTGGTGCTGTAACTGTGGCTATAAGTGGAGAAGTAATTAACAAAAGAGTTAGGGAGTAAATTCTTAGAGAACTGATACATAAATACCGAAATTTGAAACTTTACAATATCAAATATTGTGATGGAGTTTTACCTGTAAAATATCGGTCTAGAGTGGTCCAGTTTTGATTTGTGATCAATAGCACGAAAAATTCGTTTTTGGATAACAAAAATTTTGTTAATGTGGACTGCAGAGGCATTACCCCATACAATTGAACAGTAAGAAATGAAGGGAAGGACAAGGGAGTTGTAGATAGTCAGGAGGATATTTTTAGGTAAAAAATGACTAAGTTTCAGAATTATTCCAGTACCTCTGGCAAGCTTCCTGCATGTTGAATCAATGTGGTGTGACCAACTTAAGTTACAATCAATTACAATGCCTAAGAATAATGCAGATTCAGCAAAGGGGATAAAATTATTTAACAACATAATACCATTGGGATTTTCACAAGTCTTTTTCTGATAAGGGCGAAAAAGAACTGCCGTGGTTTTTTTGGAATTTAGGTGTAATTTATTAGCAGTGAACCAATTAGTCACGTTGACCAAATTAGTATTAATGTCATGAATAAGTGTATGAATGTTTGCATTGTCATAAAGAATATTAGTATTATTAGTATATTAGTCAAGAATAAAGAATGTCTCAGTCATTTGCCCACAGGTAACATCCCCGAGCACTGATGTTTATACACTTATTTTAAATCGCTTTACACGAGTCCCAATACGAGTTTCCTGAAAAATTTCAATGGCAAAGAACAGGCGGTGCTTCATGTTCTTCAGACAAAACTACAACCAGGAGACCCTTTTTAGCGGGAAAAAGCTAGTTAAATGGTTATTAAACAAAAATAGTAAACCAGAAAGCCGAAAGGCTTAGTGATTCCTTGTCGAATGGGGATGCTTTGTTCTACTGAGGTTTATCCCTCTTTCTCGACATCATTTTACGAAGCTTAACAATTTGACTTCTGCTGACCTCACATGAACGTTTAACCCCACCAAATATAACAAAAAAGGAAGTGTCTTGAAAGGGATTCAACCCCAATGGATCCTGGATCTCGAAAAATCTTGCTTTTTGACCCCTGATACCCCCAGATGATGATCTTGGGAATTCTTGGGAAATTTTGCTGTTTGACCTCTGATAACCCAAGATGACGATCTTGGAAATTCTTGGGAAATTTTGTTTTCTGACCTCTTATAACCCCAGATGACGATCTTGGGAATTCTTGGGAGATTTTGCTTTTTGACCTCTGATAACTCCAGATGACGATCTTGGGAATTCTTGGGATATTTTGCTTTCTGACATCTGGTGACCCCAGATGACGATCTTGGGAATACTTGGGATATTTTGCTTTTTGACCTTTAGTGAACCCATATGATGATCTTGGGAATTCTTGGGAAATTTTGATATTTGACCTCTGGAGACCCCATGTAACAATCTTTCAAATTCTTGGCAAATGTTGCTTTTGACCCCAGTGACCCCAGATGACAATCTTAGGAATTCTTGAGAAATTTTGTTTTGTGACCTTTGGTAACCCCAGATGACATTAACTTCCACCAAAAACAATAGGGTTCTTCCTCTCAACATGACAAATCTATATACCAAATATGAAAAAAGGTCTGTCATTGCTTATCTTGAGATATCGTGATTACAAGCTACTTACAAGGTTTTTCGCAGTTTAACCTCTGGTGACCTCAGATGACCTTTGACCTCTACCAAAAACAATAGGGTTCTTCCTCTTGACATGACAAATCTGTATATAAAATATGAAAAGTGTCGGTCGTTGCTAACTTGAGTTATTGTTTACAAAGTTTTCGGTTTTTCACCTCTGGTGACCTCAAGTGACCTTTGATGTCCACCAAAAACAATAGAGTTCTTCCTCTCAATATGATGAATTTATATACCAAATATGAAAAAGTGTTGTTCATTGCTATCTTGAGATATCGTGTTTACAAGCTCGGCGTCACATACACATGCATATAAATACACATATCATGACCCACCATGGGCGCACACATATGCACACTCGATGCCTTACCAGCAGCGAAGCTGCCCGCTAAGGAGCCGAGTAGACGGACGTTCTTGAGGGCGGGCTGCACTCCAAGGCAGACACGTGCAGCTGCGTGAGACTTCTCTTCGCAGTGACCGAATTTTCGGGCAGCTACGCCAGTTTCGAGCGGTGCATGAGCTAGGAAAGACAAGGCCACGTTGGTGAGTGCACACACACACACGACATCACCATCGCATAGATTCCTTGCCTGCCTACGGCAAGGAATCAAAACCAGTAACAAGAATTCAAACAACTATAAAATATGCAATTTGTTTCCTGTAGTAGGCAGTCATTGGCACTTATGAATATTCATTAATCAGCTGGTTTCGAGATCACATCATGTCGACAACTGTCCAGCATGGTGTAGCCAGTGTCCGTCTACTGTATAAGCAATCGCTTACCGTATTTTCATTGTGCAATAATCAACGACGAATGTTTGGCTATGATGTGCTTGATGCACGGGAAATGTAGCTATAGGACTACGGTAACACACAAGCAGTCAACCTGCGCAACATTGGCAGTTGGACTGCGGCTGTGCACGTTCATATACCTCCATTTTGCCTCGCTGTGCCAGCTAGGTTCTCTATTCCGCTTAGGATTTAATTCAGGTGAGATTTTCCTCCTTTTTCATGTTAGTTGTGCGGTAGTTTTGTTGGAGTGGGTAATGTTTCTAACTACAATTCAGTTCTAAGCCTACACTAACCTGAGTATGGTCCTAGGCTGTTTGTGTAGTCCATCTGTCGAATATACGAGCAAATGCTCTGCACTGTTTACGTGCGTACATTTCACTACAGTTGAGCACAGGGGCGGCGCCACGGGGGGGGGGAGGGGCAGGGCAGGCATTTGCCCCCCCCTATGGTTTTTGACCAAAAAAATAAAATCGTCTAAATAACGTTTTAAGACACATAATTTTTGTAGGGGGTGGGGTGAGGTGAGGTTTAACAGTATCATGGAATAAAGTATTGTGATACATTATCCGTCGCATATAGGACATTTTCGGTGTAAATCCTCGAAAATTTTGCGCGCTTCGCGCGCGTTGTCTTCTCTGTCCAACTCATTGTACATTGTACGCCCCATACTGCAATAGTCCTTCGTGCAAATATTTGGAATGTTCGAGTATACACGCATTCATCATTTGCTATATAGCCTATTTTCATCCACCTCAGAGCTTACACTTAGGCCTCTTCTACATCCCAGAAGACCGATGATTGAATTTCTCTCTGAGTTTTTTTTTTTTTAAACGGTTAATATCGAGTAGCGTAAACAATAAAAGGGCCAAAATACAGTATATCCCCTGGCCAGATTCTGTGAACTTGCTGTCTTTTTGAAAACAAGCAAAACATAGTATTCAACACTAAACTGACTGATTTGAGTGATTAAAAGTTAATTCAAATCCGTATTTGACCGACGTATTTATTAATCGAAGCCTACAGCTTCGATTGTTGGATTTGCTCAGTTTGTCACGTGAATCGGTGCCTTCTTTAGTGGCTCGGCGTATGAATATTTTCAGAGTGATACTTGTCTATTTGAACACGATCACTACGAACGTATACAGCATTCCATCTGCAACGCAGTTATTTTGACTTTTTCATGAAGTGGAAATTTTGACCATTTCCCCGATTTCACCGACTTGACCGTGTTGCAATTGGAATAGTCTTCCCATTTGAGAGATATAGTAAGAATTGTTTTTGAAGGACAATAAGTCGTTACGCAGTTCTATTTACTTTCTTTTTATACTTGGTTTGATCACTCATAAATAGTCCCAGACTTGAAAGCCACTACGCAGACTTACACTAGCACTGACTCAACGACCACACCATCAAAAATCCCCGCTTGTTTAACACGCTGGTCTGCCGCTACAAATCCGTTTTCACGTCTCAGCTTGAGCTGCGCTTGCGTAAATGCCCGAAACTGGGTAGAAGCGTTTTACAACTGTCTGTGTGCCTGCTTGGAAGGTACGTTTCTGACACAACAGTTAAAGTTGAGTTGGCGGCAGAACATTTTTGCTCTGAGAGGTGAGCATGGTAGGCCGTTTGCTACTTTTTATCCGCACATATTTATTTGATCGAGACTTGGAATCAAGTGGCACAATATTGGGCTTTTCTGCTTCGTTTCATACCATTTTCAGTGGCTTCGATCTGTACTTGCCTGCAAGTACGAACCGTCTAGTTTATTCTGTAAATTCTCGGACTACGCGCGAATGTCGTATCTATAACGAATTCCATGGCTACCTTCACGACCGTGGCTCACGGAGAAGTAAGCCTACATCATATTTTAGTGTGTAAATCCAGTACGCATGGACCTACCAGCTCTAGTTGTACACTTGCCCTACACATGCAGTGACATGTCTGTAGTGCAGTATCGTATCCATCCAGGGGAGGAAGGGGGGGGGTAGGATTTTTACTTCCGTGTACATTGTTCAATCATGTCACAACAATCACAAAATGGTTAAATTGGTACGCAGGGAAGGTTATATCAGTTCCGTGAAAGTGGGAAAATATATATAAGGCGTGTAACATATCTAGATGTCTTCAGTGCAATTTGAAAGATCTGGGAAGGGCCATTTCTTGCGATCTGGGAGCTGTTTTGGCAAAAAGTTTATCGGCGCAGCTAGCTAATAGAAATCATGCCATATATCAAGATGGCTCCAGTGCAATTTAAAAGGTCTGAGAAGGACCATATAATTGCGATATAGACGCCATTTCGGCAACATTTTAAACGGTACGCTCGATCCGTGCCAACCGTAGTGGCGCTCCGCTTCTATACCAACGCAACCAAACGCCGTTCACACCCCCTCATGCCTGTCAGTCGTCACGTATCAAGTATCGTACGGTTCAAAACTGCCTCCAAGATCCCGAGAAGTGCCATTTCATGTAGCCTGCTGTAAGCAGGCTATTGTTGAGTTTCATCCTGCTACAAGTACAATTCTTAATACTTGCTTACCACTAATGTTAACGTACAGTATACAGACGAAGTTTAATACAGTACAATACAATAGCCTGCCAACTTTCTAGCCGATCTCATTTCCGAGACAAAAATAACTTCATGATAATTAATGCACACGTCATCAGCGTTGGTAAGGGGTGGAGTCAACATGGGCGACCGGTTGCTTCGCTACAGCAGACAACTCTTTTCACTTGTATACACGTTATGCAGTGCAGTGCGGTTATTACTGTATAGTTAATGGCTTAGCTGTTACCGTGTACATGTCTACAGCTTAGCAAGGAACGTTGTCGTCTCGTCCATGCGAGGGCCTATATACAGGCCAGTTTGTACAAACCGGCAGGATCTGGGACAAGATCCTACGCCTAACGATAGGCTTGACTTTCCACTGCGAGGATTAGCTCGATTTTTAGCCCATACATGATAATTACGTACCTTTTTAAGAAGTCACCGTATCCACAGAAGTATTTGTATATGTGCATCGTCGCAGGCCGTTGATAAACATGAATAGTCAGTACCCTGAACACCATGTGACCTTCTTATGAATAATAATCTATCCCACATTTTGGGGATTCGTGTAAATGAAAACTGGACGAAGGTTTGCAGACTCTGTATAGAATATATACAGGGGTGTATTATGATTTCTGAGAGAGCGCCATCTTTTGGAAGGCTGCTACAGAGTCTGCCCCGCAGGCTACATTTAATGCAGTCTGGGGGTCTGTAGGGCGAAAATTCTCTCGTACGCTTCGCACCAAACTATGATGGCGCTCCGCTTCGATGGCAACTTCCATTCTGCGCCGCTCCCCCAATAGCCAACACAAATCGCCGCCCTTGCCCGTTTGTTATGTAATCGTCGACAATAAGTGCAACAAAATTGGAAAACTGTAGTCGGCCAAAAGTAAAGAACGTTGGATTAGGCCTACTTACCTAGAAACTAGATTTCTCGAGAAAAAATATGACTTCAAAAGATGCAAAATATTGTACCAGATTGCGTCTAAGTCTTCCCGGTAGTCGAAAAATCTTTCACACCCCCTTCCCTTAACCACTCCCTCAGAACCGCGATCACTCATCTCATGCCTGGGGCGGATGCAGGAGGAGGATGCAGTCGCACCCAAAAAATTCAAGAAAAACGTTTGTTAAGCTATAGTATGAGGAGGGGACAGGATGCAAGTACGCTGCATCTTCGGTCTATGTCCGTCCCCTATACGTTTCTTTGCCTGTATTCAGTTAAACGTACGTTACCTATCCGTTCATTGTCAGTTCTATTCCTTTACGTTCCGTTACTTATGCGTTAGTGTCCGTCGAACATTCGGTACAGATACTGTACTTCGTTTCATCCGTTTGTTGTCCGATAATGATCCGGTGAACAAATAGCAATCACCGGAGACGAACGGATACTAACGGAGAAGTCCAGTATGAGAAACGCACGAGAAAATGATAAAACGGAAGCTTAACGGGTAGGTAACGAATACGTAAGGGGGACCTTTTTCGAGTCCAGGTCCAAGTTTTGTGCATGTTCAAAATCTCTCGCCGTTCATACCGGACGTTCCCGGTCATGAAACGAAGTCGGCGGAGGAGAACAGGAGACTAAACGGATACTAACGTACATCAACGGCAGTGGCGCCGGCACGGGGGGCATGGGGGCGCGTGCCCCCCCCCCCAATCGATTTCAGAATTTTTTTTTGAAAATTTTAAAATGATCCCAAAAGGCGTTTAAGCTATAGATTTCTGTATGGGGTAGGGTGAGGTGTATTTTAAACCAAGTGATAGATCTATTGTAACCATTTTCCATCACAAATGGTTCTCAAACTATCAGAATTATCCCAAATCTTTTCGCAAACTTTCAAAATTTCACACCTTACCTTAATATTTTTCTAATTATCAACAATTTCCTGTAGCAAATCCCACAGAAGCACAGCAACAGAAGCTGAAAGCTGTTTACGAATTCTCAGGTAAACTTGGACTGGCTTTGTGATTGGCAAATAGGTTTGTTGGGGAATTAAAAGTGTCTCGATGCAGAGCATGAATGTAGGTTTTGTCATGGTTATCATACTTAATAAAAAATTTCGGCGTGCTTCACGCCCAGTCATCACTGTTTTCACTCCAAATCATAACCATTATTAAGGTTATAACACATGCAACTGTTCTGATCACAACACTTTTCCGGAAAACAGAAGTACATCCCCAACATCTGTAGGGACCTATGGGATCTTTCAGTCTAATTTGTAGCATGATGTGGAAGGTTGAAAGTGCGTATTTGCCGTTATACATTTTTCAATATACATATAATTTTATATAATTAATCCAGAGCTTCCAGGAGGCACTATACAGGTGTCTGTCAGTATTAGATACCCTTTTATAATGCACAATGAGACAAAGGAAAATTTTCGTAATAGTCCAAGAATGTTTCTGTGGACTCCACTCACGTATTTTGTCGTAAAAAAACTTTACCCGAATAGAAGGCATTAAAGTCTAGCCAAAAGGGGGGCTTGGCGAGGTTTGTTGACAACATACCCTTCTCTAAGACAAAACACTCTCCTTTTTCACCTAACCAAAAATCAGAATTCACAAATAATGGATATTTTCCAGCCATGCAAAAATATCCTAAAGATAGCACCATTTTGCATCTAAGCAACTTTAAATGACCAAAATTTCTCAAAGGGGAGGGGGACACCCCCTCCCCTTAGACCCCTCCCCCAGGAAGGTACCTTTATGTAGTGACAAAAAGGATTCCACACTGCTGTGTACCATCGCGGGGGCGCACACTCTCTTCTTTCTCCTAACCAAAAATTAGAATTCACTAAATAAGGATATTTCCCAATCATATAAGATCACTTCCAAAAATACTCCAAAGATAGCACCATTTTGCATCTAGGCAACCTTAAATTAACAAAAATTTCTCGAAGGGGAGGGGACACACCCTCCCCCAGGACGGCACCTATATGTAGTGCCAAAAAGGACTCCATATTGCTGTGTACATTCGCAGGGACACACAAAATGGTACAATTTAAGCAGACTTGGGGGAAAACTGAGGTGGCATTATGACATCATCTGTTATGCCCCCCAATCACCAAACTCTGGCGGCGCCACTGATCAACGGAGTGCCATTTTGGGTCTTGGTTTCCTCTCCGTTATTGCAATCCGGTGAGGTGTGACAGTCGCTTAAAGACTGACGTGTGTTATGGTACGGTATCTCCCTCCCTCCTCCCTCTGCCTCCCTGGTGACGCCATCCCAACCAATTATTCATACCTCTGCCTGTGAATCTATTCTTGAGGTTTAAGTCCAAATTTTACATAAATAATACTGCAATAAAATAAATTTCAATCAGTTTTGTCTCTTATCCCATACATGCACGTTTCAATTTAGGAGTTTAAAGTGGACCTAAAGTGTAGAATTATAAGAATATATATTTTAGACGTTGGAAACGAATTTCACTCATCCAACTCTCATTTTCATAGCTCACCCTGTTGCTGAGGTATGAAAAGTTAAAATGTATTCACTTTATTTGAAATAGTCGGTTGCGCAATAATTTGTGATGATCTTCTTGTAAAACTCACATTACTTGCTTTTGTTTCCTTTTGAAATTGAAATGTTTATATAACCTTGCAAAAATTACTGTTGTACGGAGAGGTTTGTATAGTCAAGTCACCCTATAACAGTGAGAAAGTGATCACATTTTGGCACAAGGTGCAGAGGCTTTCGAAAAAATAAGGAAAACAAAGAATGTAATTTGAGTAGTACAAGAATGACATCACAAATTATTGCGCCATCTACCATTTTAAATTGAATAAGCACCAACGTTTTATATATCTCACCTCAGGAATTCCTGTAAAGATGGCAGTTAGACCATTTGGATTAATTTTTCAAGCTTTGTAACATATGTTTTTGAATTTTTAGCCGTTGGTACACTTTAATTTTAGCTAAAATTTGGCAGTTCTTTGTAGACCCCCAAAAAATGCATTTTCTTTGCGCGTTTCTTTCAATATAAAAAGTTGATTTAACTGTATTTTCAAAGCAAAGTGAACTCAAAGCAAGCTGGAGTGATTTCAGATTCTCACATTGATGAGCAGTTCTCCCTTTTCTGTGCCTTACTATCGTTTTGACTTAAAGACCCTTAAGGGTGCAATTTGCAAAATTTCATTATCTCCTGTGCATATTACGTAATGATACCATACGATTATTAATTTAAATCGGATTTAAATTTAATGATATACATAAATCGGTCTATTAATGTGAGGAAATGACGTCACTCCTGTTTGCGTAAAGTTTACCTTAGCTGCAAATTTGGTTACATCATTGGTTGAAAAACTCGAAAAACTATAGGTAAAAATTTAATGTTATCTCATAAGAGTTATGATTCCTCTCCCTTTTATAAAATTCAATTTTGCGTATAACCCTTTCTCTGTGATTCGGCTTTTCTATAAGCAAGAAAAAAAATCACATGATGAGGATTAATTTTTTCTCATTAATTAAGAAATTGCAGACATGAGATCCATATTTCAAGGATGAATACATACAGTTTAGAACACTCGGAAAGTGCTGTTTCCGGCCATCTGGAGGGTTTGCAAAGTCAAAAATTTTCTTGACCGCTCCGCGCCAACTGATGTTGGCGCTCCGCTTAGAAATATGTATTACCATTTTCATAGATTTATTTTTTCTCCTTAACTGAGAAATTGCAGACATATGATCCATATTTCAAGGCTGGGTACATGCAGCTTAGAACACTCGGGAAGTGCCATTTTCGGCCATCTAGAGGGTTTGTGAAGCCAAAAAATTTTCTTGTACGCTCCGCGCCAACTGATAGTGGCGGTCCGCTTAGTCTTGCTGCACTCAGCCCCCCCCCCCCCCCAATAGTTTTTCGTTCCGCCGCCCCTGCTGCATAGTTGAAGCGTCTCATTCAGTGTGGGGCCGATTTTCACTGACAGGCAACCAACCCTCCTCACAGTTCGTATTTATTTTAGAAAAAAAAGTTTTTGAGAGAGAAAAATAAAGTCCAAGAAAATGAAAACGCCAAAATGCAGATTCTGACACGGGGGTCCGACCCAGCATGCTTTGCCCCCCCCCCCATCGAAAAACCCTGGCGCCGCCCCTGGTTGAGCATGTAGGAATGGCACCTATAGTTCATAAACAAACAGACTTTTATTGGTTCATACTCCTGACTGATAGGCTCATTACGAGGAAAGAACTTGAATTTCAATTGGCAATCCGAATTCAACATCTGCATTTCGGACAAAGATTCCTCCCGAAGAAGCTATAAATCCGAATTCAACATCTGCATTTCGGACAAAGATTCCTCTCGAAGAAGCTATAAAGACTGTTCTTCTTAGCATATTAGAACCTCTTAAACTGTTACCAACTTCATATATCTGGCCTCTTGTGCTATCACGACTTTTGGGGGTTTAAGTACTTCTTTATACAAACTCGTATTTGGACTTTAAAATCCATCCATTAGTAGCCGGTCCTGGCCTTGGTTAGTATGGGTGCAAGGACCGTTACCTAAACCATAGACGACTGCAAATGCGAAATGCTCTGCTCCCACGATGAAACTGTCCTACTCGAAGCTATATACCACATTATAGCTGTCAGCATTGCCAGACAAGATGCTCAGTCTAACAATAAAATATTCTTAAATGATAGGATGGCTCGATCATTCAAAAAGTTTTCAATTTTATTACAGCATTTTAAAAAAAGGTCTCTCGACACAGCTTGTAAATCAGTAGTTTGTTAATGTAACCATGGTAACATCTGTTTATTTCTTTTACAAAACCATTCCACGCTTCCATTTAAAACAGCAATACAGTTTAAAGGAAAAATGAATATCAAACAAATTAAGACACTCAAACACGTCGTGCTATGAAAATATTTTTGACTCTGTGCCGCAACATTTCCGATTCTTAGATTCCTCATTCCAAAGAGTGTTATCATTGGCAACATAGTTACCGTACAATAATTTACAGTGTGATCATTTAAACCAACATTTCTGAATACATTTCTTAAAATTTCTTTTCTCAATTTCTACTTCCAGATGAACCCCCAATGGGAATCCCCCACCACAGAAATGACGTCATTAGGAAACTTTAACTAAAAGTGACCCCTTTCTTCATTCCAACATAGTTCTGAAGGCCAAATTCGCTCGTCCTATATGGGATTCATGACAATCAAGGGTCTGCTAGGCTAGTCTATTGTTCAAGTATAGGGGTGTTGCACATTTTCACTTCACGATTATGGTAACCGTTCATTTATGGTGTGCGAAGTGTCCTCAAAATAACTCTTTTGGGACAATTTCTGTACAACTGTAATGTTCAACAGCTTGTTGAGAACAGCACCTCAACAAAACATTAAAATTAGTTACCCCCCCCCCCCTGTCATTGACGCCTCAGTGGTCCCCTCATCGCCCTAATCTACAAAGGTTCAGCCGCAATAAAACTTTCTTTTTAGCCTTTCTCCAACAACAGTCTCAGCATCTCCCACCATGCAGTTTTCTGTTCCTGGGTAATTCTCTGTGAGCTGTGGGAACCACCCTTAAATAACAATCTACCTGCCTGAGAACTTCAATGCATTGCTTCCCTATGCAGGTCTGTAAACCAAGGGGTGGGGTGCAGCACCCCTGGATTTGGTTCAAAACTAATTTCTCAGGCAGTTTACAGAAAAAACACAGGCAATTTGGTTCACAACAAGAGAAATCAGTTCATGATTTCCTCAGGCCCAACAAACAGCTTGTTCCTCCACAACCAAAACCAATACATGATAAAATTACATCTCTCTGGTTTGTACATATCATTGACCAATCAGAAGGGGTAAAGTACATTTAGAGGTTTGTTTGAATTTGTCCTGTTTTTTCTTAATCAAAGTATGGTGATTAATTGAGAATGTTCCTGTTGAGTTCAACTCGACCATGCCTAAGCATCTTTGAGGGTGCTAGCCTTTCTTCATCCTTTTAACTTTTGTAGTTTTTAAACCTACACCCCTGCAAGTTCTTTCTGTGAATATAATTACAGCCTTGGCACCAGGGTGGGGAAAAGGGGACTAGGGACAATTCCGTGATATCTGCAAAACTACTCTCCAAAAAGTACAATTGCAAATATTGAACTTCTGCTGATGGGGGTGATGTTTTTAGTGCAATTCCTAGCCTTTGTAGAAAATGCCTAGCCAAACATACCAGGGAAACTTCTGCCACACTTAACTTTTCCATGACAATGCAAATTTCTTCAGGTTAAAGGGGAAATCTTCTCATTCCAGACAGTTTCAATTTTCCCAACTAAGCTAGTTCTAGCCCCATCCACAACTGTCTTTACCTTCTCCTTGTGCAGACACAAACATAGTTTATTGCCTACACCCACATCCTGGTGAGTATACAAGGTCCTAGTATGTAATCAAAACACTCTGTGCATGCTGTGTAATATGAGCTACTCTGCATCTTTTGAATTTTGCAACTCTGATGCCAATCAAAGAGTAGTAACTGATTGAGACTTTTGCTTACTCCTTTGTAACAGTCATACTTGGGGTGATGCAAATCTGTCTTTAAAACAAGATCAACTCGTTTGGACTACAGAACGAAACAAGAGGGCAATTAATTAAATGGCTATTAAGATGTTTTCTCAAATTCCGATTCCCAGGGAATGTTTTTGAGGGATGAAGTTGCTTTGAAGAGCGATAGGTAGCTGTATACAAACTTGAATAGTTATTTCCTTCTTTCAAAAGTCTGCTTGACAAATGCACTATTGCATTTGAACAAGAAAAATCTGTGATTTTAATGGTATCTGGTCTCAATTTCTACCCTTTTATGCTATAACAACTATGTCAGGCTTAGTATACTGACTTTTAGAGCTTTTTGCACTTTGTACACACATGCACTGATGAGTGGACTTTTTATCCCACATCCCCTTCCATATATTTATAATAGCTCTCACATTTATAATTGCTTCTCCCCCACCCCCACCCCCACCCCCACCCCCTTCATATATTTATAATTGCTCTCACAGTATAACCAAAGCAGCCTTCTCTTTCACAGTCCCAAAATTAAACACAAAACATAACTGTGGGAGCTTTGCCCATTCCTCCTTCAATGCTCTGTCCCTAGACCCCACAGACAGGCCCATTTTCCCCAACAGCCCATCCCCACTCCCTTTATCTTGACCATTCAAACTACCAGGTAACCTGCCGACTCAGGTGGACAAAACTGTATTTTGATAAAATGAGCAATTTTTTTTGTAACGTAAATATAAACGTGATTGAAACAATTCCTTCAGTATACCCTTGGTTTAAAAGAGAGGTTCATATTACATAGTGCAAAAATAAGTAAGCCCATTTTGAAATAAAAATACTACCTTCTTAATTTACATACATACATATAATGACAAATAACATAATGGTAAATGGACATATTATTCTTTTAAATATTGCAAAAGTAACAGGACCACTGTCAATGTATTCATGTTCCATTAATTTATATTAAAAAAGAGAAAAAAAAAACATGGCCAACATTTCTGGGTTCCTTTTGGTTAATATCATTCCTTTTGAATACAAAAATAAAAACTGAATAAAAAAAAAAAAAAATGGGAGCATCAAATGGCAGTTGTAACTTAAGGAAAATTAACCTGTTTCCATCTTTTTGGCAAAACTAAGGAAACCCCAGCAAAACTAGGGTAATAGCACATTTCCAGATTAGTAACACTGGTATGAACATGGGCATAAAAACTAGTGTAGTGTCCAAAGTCATTAGTGTGTGTACATTCTCCCTTAATTACTGCAAGGACAAATCTACATTTAAAACAGCAATGAATGCTTAACTTCTAATATCTCATGGATGGAAAAAAAGCAAAGTCCCTGGAATCTACAACTCTCTGTACTTTCAACAATGGTACTGACCATCTACTACGTGACATGCTTGTCAAGACCGCAAAGTCCCCTGTGCTCTTTTTATCTACTAAAATACAACTAAGCACAAACTAGTTAAAGCAAAATCACTCATCTGGCTTTACTGCCATGTGAAATGGATAAATGTCTTCAACTTCACAAGAAAATGGCCTATCTGCAATACTGACTAATTTCCGGCCTCAAGTTTGGAAGTAAGAGTACAAATCTAATTTCATCAGTACCAGTACAAGCACATCAGTGCAAGAATAAGTATGTACTTACTACTTGTCTGCCTCTTTTGTACAATGGCATAGTTTTGTTAAAGGGGAAAGAGAAAAAAGAAATATTGCTCCCTTACCCTTAGGTGTGTTTCCATTACATCACCGAATATTACCATTAAACTGTAATAAATCACTCAAAGTTGGGAACATATTTTTTTTGCAAAATTTGCACAATGCTAAATAATTGGTCAACTTAAGACACTAAGGTGCTTAGCCATGTATCATTTATGTCTGATTACAAAGGACCATTTGAAAAAGATCGTTCTTCTCAGCTGTCACATTTTACAGAAAATGACACCTCCATGGGGTCACATCTGACTCAATAAGGGTTACAAGGGGTCAAAACTGGAAGAGTACACTGCAACGTTAAGACTTCCAGCTGAGATATTACCATATTTTCTCTCCACCAGGCAACTTCCAAGTGAGAAAGAAAATATATGGGTTGCATGTTAAATGTTTTACAATTCTAGCAATGTATATTTAAGTTACAAATAGTCTCTGAAGCGATTGTCCATTTCATTCAAGAAATGGCTTTCACCATTTTCTTATTGTCAACAAATTCAGCTTTGGAGTTATTAATGGGACAATTAGTCTAAATCAAAGGGAAACTCAAATTACATACATCACAGCCTAACAGTGTGAAACTGCAAATTCACAGATCAAAATAACTACACACACTAGGCAACATGACAATGGGGCCCCTTTACAATGCCGGGATACCTTTCTATATTATTTTTATTTGGTATCACTTATTTCCCTTTTACTATTTGACCCCTGTGCCCTTACACATTCTGCCAGCGGAAGGCTACTTGGCCTTGCCCTTCATGTGCAGGAATTACATTAATTTACTTTTATGACCAGGTTCGTTTACACTTTTGTCTCATATACTATTTTCAGCAAAGTTTAAAGGCTTTTTAAGAGTCTCAAAACAAAGTAACCCAAATTATACACTTTTTAAGGCCTTTACAACCCCTGACAGGTCTTTTCTCCCAAATGTACAAAAAAAATATACATTGCAATGAGAAAACACAGGATAAAATTCCTGTTCTAATACTCAAATTAATTTTAACAATGGTAAAAATTTTATCATACAATGTGTCTTTGTGCTTTTCTTTTCTAAAAATGACAGAATCAACACCAAATGAGCGACTACTCCAATAAACAAAGTTGATTTATTGTCCAAATTCTCCGCACAGACAGTACACTGGGAAATTGACCCCACTGTTCAAACGACCAAATAAAATGACCTGATACAACTCAAATACATCAGTGAATAACTTCTCTAGGAGTAGGTGACTTAAATCAACTAAAAATTAGAGTGACTCATCTGTTGTCATTGTTTCAATTGAATGTAAGTATGAGAAGATTCTAAGTATGATGGTCACAAATTCCCAGGAGCTACCAAAACCTTGGCTTGGTAGCCTCATGATTTCACAGCTAAGTTAACAGTTCATAAAAATGAATTTATTTACACATAGAATGACATGACATAACAATTTCCCTTTAACTTACAGCATTGCAAACTGTGTCCTAATTATAGGAATGATGATTGTATTATCCTTATCAAAAGGACAAATTTTAAAAAATTTCAAATTTGCAGGAGGAATGAAATTAAAACAAACATGACACTAATGCCCACTCCTGCTATAAATGACAGACAGCCTCATTAAAAACAATTCCTCCTGCTGGATACTTCTTCATCCACCTTCCCAAGAAATATCCCTTAACTCTATTATCATTATAAATAGACTTTGGCCATGGAATAATGTACAGTCAAGGTTACTGGGCAAAAGACAGCACAGTATCTATTATGATGACCTTTGACCTGGCACCACCCTTACAGCTCTATAATCTCTGTATGCATCAACAAGAAATTAATTGAACATGATTCATAAAGTTGTTTACAAAAAGTCAAAAACCTCTAAACAAGACCTAATTTACAATCTTAACAGGGAGACATGTGGCAATGAATGTCCACATAGTTCCCACATGTGGGTTAAATATCTTTCCTGTTAGCAATGTCAGAATTGACCTGAATCCCCCCATTATGGGGGGGGGGGGTGGTATAACTTCCAAGTAACTATGAACAAGGCAGCAAAAACCAACTGTTCCTACACAGGTGTGTATGATGCAGCTTATGCACTTACACTGGGCTACAAGTATATTTCTGTTGTCATTTACACTGTAAATGGCTACCTTTCACCCAAATGCTTCCGGACCACACCCACTTATACATACATACAGTACACAGACACATGATTACTCTGTTCAGACTGGTCTGTAAGTGCATCCACTGTTCTGTCTTTGTTTGTTGGCTGGTCTTGTAATCCTTGGTGGATGCATCAAACTCAGGTTATGTTTACTCTGCCTCATTAGCCCCGACCCCAGACAAGCCTGTAGTGGGGCTTTAGTACCCCCAGGTAATGCTATTACCACAGTGCCGACTCCAGCCATCCCATCATCCGTTGGCTCCAAAGCAATCAACCCAGGGGAATATGGTAACTGAAAATACAAAGGAAAATGTCACTGACTCCATAAATATTGGCAGGAAATTTTGCGGCAAAAGTGGAAGGGCTGCTTTCTTTTTCTGTTACAAATACTGCCACTTACCAGTGGTTAATGGCACAAACTGCAACTTATGACGATATGATGAAAATGCTAGAAAACATAGGCTTTCTTCCTAATTTTGGTTTATGAATTAATCCCATATTTTTTCAAAATGTAAAAGTGGTATTAAGAAATTTAATGACAAACTGACCCAGCTTTTTACATTCTGTTGCAACCAGCCACAATTTTGTTGCTGATTTCGAAAGGATTACTTTGATAATTACAACATTTCAGGGTATGAAACATTTTGGGGCAGAGAGTTGGGCTATTTCCTCTTTGTGTCTCTTTGTATACTTTGTTATTTATTTACTGTCTTGCATTGTTACTCCACTTTTATGCTTTTTGACAGTTTTGATGGAAATTCTACAAATTCTACATGAATGTTTAACCTCAGCAGAAAAGGAAACTTTATTTCTTAGTAAGCTTACTTCCAAGATACAGTACAGTGAGTGCTTAGTCATTTGGATGTTCATACCAACAAGGGCTCTAAGGCAACATACTCTTGCACAATATGAAATTAGGAGTGTACTTTACAGGACACACTAGCTTATTGGCTTCACTTTTGTTCAAGAACCCTTCAAATATGCATCCTTCATTTCACCATGCACATGGCCCCAAACCTTTAATTGTTTGAACAAGATTTTCAAATGAAACAACACCTGACCATGAATTTGAATACAACTTGAGATTCCTCACACAATTTTTAAGGATTTACAATGCACCAAATATTTGAGGGCTTTCAAAGAAATTTTGAAGTCCAACATAAGTTTCACACATGTTAAAGATCTACTGGACGAAACTTTGCTATCTCCTACATTACCAGCACATAATTATTTTAACGGCATACTAGGCGGACAGACATACCATTCCAACGGGTATGGGAGCATACGACACTGTACTGAGCTACAAATGAGAAAATAATCCTGTGTCCTATGGTATGTCACTATGTGGAGTTGTGGCGTCCACCATTCCTGTTTTTTTTTCAAGAAAATTTCTCAAAATTATTTTTTACAATTCCTCATTATTACCAAAACATGTTTGTTTAATTCTGTGCAGTGAAGAATTCACTTGAAACAAAATCCTTGCAAACCCCATACTAGAGGTTAGAAAGAACTGCTCAGATTTGTTTTTACAATTTGTGACCTCACAAAACTCCAGTTGCCAAATCAATTTTACTTTAGATTTGCAAAAATTGTAACTAAGATCAACCCCTACCTTAAGACCTATCCCCCTGTGATCCATTGAGAATGTCCCACTGAAGAATTGACCAAGCTAAATCACTGGTAGTAGGGTAATTATGTTGATATTCATAGGGGCTCCTGTCACATAATTGTTTGGTTCAAGCATCTTTTAAAAGAAGGGTCTAGGCTCAAATCAAGTTTTGATATGTTCGAGGGGTACTCATTCTAAGCATTTTGGTGAAATTTGCATTGAAATCCAATGTGTAGTTCTCAATATATATTAGCAGCTA
Organism: Holothuria leucospilota; assembly: GCA_029531755.1. Lineage (NCBI taxonomy): Eukaryota > Metazoa > Echinodermata > Holothuroidea > Aspidochirotida > Holothuriidae > Holothuria > Holothuria leucospilota. The sequence goes on from CM055970.1 coordinate 14,981,593, forward strand.
AAGGTGTTACATTTCAATTCCACAGTGAACTTGAAGCAAGTGCATATGACATCACAACCTCACTTAAATGAACACTATTTTGTTTTTCTTTTAACTTTACAACCAGTTTTCTCCTCCATAACCCCATGTTAACAGAATGTGAATGCATAAGAGGCATGAGAAGTTTACAAACTTTGTATTCCCATGGGGAACTCATGTCCCTTTAACTTCAAGGTCAACACAACACACTGGAAAACAAAGAAAACAAAGCACTGCTCATCAATGTGAGGAGGTGATATAACCTCCAGCTTGCCTCATCCTCACTTTTGGTCACAAATATAGTGACTTCATTTGCTGATATCTCGAGAACTACATGTCTGAATTGAACAAAAGTTTCACAAAATTGCTTAGATCTAGTTCCTCTTTCACCTGTGAAAATTAATTTTTGGCTTAAACCCTTTCTTTAAAGTCTGTGTGCTTCTTCATAACACCACAATATTTAAACAAATGTAGCTTCATAAATGTACATGGCTAAGCACCATGTACATCACACCATACCACTGTCCTGCCTACATGAGAACCCTGCCTCTGCTACATATATTTATGTGAAAACAGGTTTCCTGCAGTACCTCATGTACAATAAAATGCCATTACTTTTCCTAGCACTTTTCATGACCAAATTATAAATAAAAAGTGTTTTAGTTTATTGAAAAAAAAAAAAAAATTGCATTAAATCATGTACTGTAGAAGCATTCATTAGAAATACGTCTTGACAAAAATCAAAACCTTCACCACTTTAACAATATTCTTTGATTTTTCCAGACATTGAGGGTGCAAAAAAGATATTCAATGACTTTTGCAGGTGAGGGTAAACTTGTGAAAATGATATGGCAGGTCTCTTACCTTTTCATGAACTGCAACAGCTCCAGCTGTAGGGTTAGCCGGTGCTGGTAAAACAGCTGGCGGTGAGATGGCTCCATGACGGGACCGAGCCAATATTGCAGATCCTGAGGTCCTCTCCTTACGACTTCGAGGACTTTTGCGCCTTGTCCTTCGTGAAGGGTAGGCTGGAGGGGCTGGTAGTGGGTCCGCTACTTCTTCCATGTACACAATGACATGGCCAAACGGCCTGCTTCTTCGGTGTTCCATCTCCAACGATCGAGCCCTCTCTGCCTGTCTCGTCTCCCAGCTCACTTTCAGCTTCCAGATTGCTATTAATATAGCCAACAGTTTGAAGAAACTCGAAAGAAAAGCCGAGAAAAATATAAAGAGATCTATCTGGGGGATATCCTGGCGGTATACCAAGGCTCCTGGCGTATCATTCCGAGGCTGAGAGTTCTCAGTTGCTAGCAATATAAAATAAAACCACTTGGTGCTAAGGGCATGGACCCTGTGAGGAATGGTCACCACAAGCCTGTTCTCAACATTTCGAATCACCATAACAAAGTCACTGTCCATCACTGTCACAAAAGAATTCAAGCCATGAGCATAGTGGGATGTCACTTTGTTCAGGGTTTGATCAGTGGGTAATGTAACTGAGTCACTCTGACGTTTCTTCCTTTCAACCATGCCTGAGGTAACATCCCTTGGTATGATGTCTGTGTTATCCACAGCCTTTTCAGAGTCAATCATCACAGTGTGCATGCCATTCTGTGATTCGACCACGAACATGTCAGGTTCGTGTGAGATGTAGACATCCATGCTTCCATATGTGACATCGATGGTCACCCTGATGTCAAGGTCTACGAAGTTTGGTTGTACCACATACAGGGCTGACTTTCCTGGGGGAAGGGGGTCCCCACCACTACTGGCAGGGCAACCTGGGCAGTACATTACACAAAAAGGAAAAGAAAAAACAGTGTCAACATTTATTGGAAACTAAATTTTAAGACCTATGAAATCACAATCTATCTACTTTTGCTTCAAAATAATAGAAAGAATGTTATTCAGGGAAATGCCTATTTTATGCTTGGAAGTGAGAAAAAAAATTGAAAAGGTATATCTGTAATTATTTTCTTAGTTTGATCATTTCCATTGTAAGTGAAGTAAATGTCCACAGAGAAATAAATCTAGCCTGGTGGTGGTACTTAAAGATAACTGTTTCACCAGAGTAAAACTGTAGTTTAATTTCTCTCCTTCAAATATATTATGATGGAATTTCTTAAACTTACAGACATTTGTTTCATTCTGTTAGTCCTTAGTACATTTCTATACCTTGACTACCAGCCACATGCAACAAAGTCTCACATAAATGCATTAGACTGTCGGTAATTCAGTCAGTGAAGGCTCTAGGAAGGGGCTGAGTTATTCCCTATATTTATTACCCCAAAAGACAAAATATGAAAGTGACATGGGGATGCTCTTTCCCCATAATTACTTCTTTTCCCATGCCCCCCCCCCCACCATGACCCATAATTCTTTTATCGCTCATTTGCCTGAGGGCATTTTCAGAGATGCCAACATTTACATCCAGAAATCAGGGAGGTTTCACACAGAAATCAGGGAGGTTTCACACAGAAATCAGGGAGGTTTTTAGAATAACATGCAACTTAATAGGGGAAAGTCCTTCTTGAATCAGGGAGGTTGTCGTATTTGTTAGTTAGAATGGACAGAAATCCATGAATTTTCAGGGAGTCTCCCTGAGAATCAGGGAGGGTTGGCATCTCTGCATTTTCACAACCCTGGAGCTGCCACTACAGACCCTGAGATAATTTTCATTTACAATCCTTCAATATGTGATTAAACGTTGACATGCTAAGAATGGGTAACACAAGTCACAACTACCAACCTGTGCGGAAACCACCATCACCAAAACACCTTAGGTTCATCTCCACTTGTCGGTAGCACTGGTGACCATTGGTGGGTTCACCCCGGAAGACTTCACCCTCCGTGCAGATAGAACACTGTAGGAGGGAGTACAGGAAGACGTGGATACAAACACTGGCTCAGAGCAACTCTATCTCAGGATAAAATAAATTGGGGATTGTATCATGAGATGGATAAATCCCAACTGAGATTAGCGACAGGGTTTCTGACAACTGTACCAAATACAGTGTTAATGAGTGATTCACATCCTCCTAACCCCCATCTCCCAACATTTGGAAGCCAATTTCCAAATGTTATGAACATTGTTCCACTCCCCTCAGCAATAGTTGCTCACAAAAGCAAGCCATGTGAAGCCCAAGATATCCCCCACAACCTCCCAAGGGGAACTTTTCCCTAGACTTTTGAAAAGAGCCTCCATGAAAAAGGAAGTAAACTTAAAATGCACTTTAAGTCTAAAATTTCAAAAATATATCTTACAAAGCTTGAAACATGCTTCCAAACAGTCTTACTCCCATCTTCACAGGATATTCCTGAGCTGAGATATAAAATGTTGATGCTTGTTCACTCAGTTTAAAATAGTAGATTGTGCAATAACTTGTGCTATCATTCTTGAACTACTCAAATTGCCATTTTTGTTTATCTTTGTTTTTTTGAATGCCACTGCACCCTGTGCCAAAATGTGATCAATGTCTTACTGTTACTGGATGAACTGGCTATGTAAGCCCTCTCCATACAACATGCTAGGAAGCATTAAATGTTTCAAGGTGATATAAACATCTTAATTTCAAAAGGAAACAAAAGCAGGTAATGTGAGTTGTACAAGAAAAGCATCACAAATTATTGCACAATCGACTATCGAATCAAATTAAGTAAATAAATTTCAACATTTTATATCTCCGCAAAGGAGTAAGCTGTGAAAATAGGAGTTGGATGAATGAAATTTACTTCCCAACCTCTAAAATATATATTCTTGTAGTTCTAGACTTTAAGTCTACTTTAAATTTGTGCACTGTTCCCCACCGATTTCCAATACTGAAATTCAAAACTTTTCTTTAGACCAAGGCAATCATACACTTTTAAGACAGGATGAAGAACTAAGTCGAGAAGAAACTGTAAAACACCAAGAGGCACAAAAGTTGATACCAAATTTATCTGATGGACAAGCGCATCTCACAAATGAACAACATACAACTCTTGAAGTACAGCACTGACATAGCAATACTTCAGTGCTTGCAACATGAACTTCATTATTCAAAGAGGTGCAATTTTGTGCTACTAGAGTAACATTAATAATATATTTAAGGTCTCTCATTTTCTGGAAAATTGTGGATTCCCAAAGAATGAGACACAGATTGATAAACTTGCCCCACTGAGGTGCTGTTTTACTGTAGATACAAGGATACATCGGGGATATCATGTCGACAAATCTCTCACATTCTGAGCCTTCATGTTTTAAGGCACTGAGTCATGTAATGAAGGGTTTTTATTTTCCATAAGGAGAGCAGGAGCAACTACCCCAAAAGATTTGTTTCACCCCTGCCTCTTCACCCCACCCCCCAAAAATAATTCCTTATCACAGGGCTTTGAATTGTTCTATTCTGAAGTATTTTTACAGGTTGACAGCTTTTGCCGAGGACAGCACTATTTAGCATGAAAACCAAATGTGTAAAACAAACGTTAAGAGGAGGGGCCTCTGTTCCCTTAACACCCCCTCCCTCCAAACATGTCATGTGTTTTATTGTTATCACAATGGAGCTACAGGAGCGTGTAAGGGTGTATTCTGATGTCATATTGTCCCTCCTTGGATGTCATAGTATCCCTTACCTGATGCATGTAACACGGCTTAGTATACTTATCCGATGGACAATTCGGAGAGCGGGTGTGGTTCTGACATAAACAGCCTTCACCTGACTCCTTGTCACAATAGTCAGAGTGACCATTACACTGACATCTGCCAAACAAACAGATACAATACTTGAGTCCAACAATGTTAAGTCAAATGAAGGGTGTAAGCAAGAATTTATTTTTGCTACATGAAAGAACTAAATCTAGGCATCCTGATGGAGTTTTCACTTGAATCAAAAGTTTGGTAATTTAACAAATTAAGTTACTACATTTGTTAAGCAATAGTGAACTTGAAGCAAGTAGAAATAATGTCATCTCCTCAACTTGACAACCAATGGCTTCCTTTCTTTTGTTTTCAACCCTGAAATAGATAGGGAGTGGGGATACAGGTTTCTCAAGGGGTACACAAAGTTTATAAAATTCTCATGCCTCCCATACATTCACACTACAGGAGTATGAAATTCTGGAGGAGCTAATTGGCTGACATGTTTAAATAAAAACAAAACTGTTGATCGATGTGAGGTCATGATGTCATATCAGCTTGCTTCAAGTGTTTATATAAGCTGAAAATGTGATGAATTCATCTGCTTACATCTTTAAAACTACAAATAGAAACTGAAAGCACATTTCACCTAAATGCTCATATCAAATGTTACCCTCAGATACTGATACCAACTTGAACCTTCACCTCTACTTTTAAAGCAAAATTTTGAGTTTCAGTTACAGTTTTAGCAGCAACTTCAGTTTAACAAAATCATAACACTACAATTACATGGTACAATATATGAAATAACCATTTCAAAAGATTCAGTAAAAATTAATAAATGCTCAAAGTTCCACACTGTTTTTACAGAGCCTTTGTCTGCTAAATTGGCAAAGGACGGGCTGCCCATAATATGAAATTTTCCACATGCCAAAGTTCACTGGAATAATACCCGCTACCAGTAAATGTAGACTGAGAGTTCAAGAGCAGTATCTTGCACGAGCTGGAATGGTTACCTTCTACAAAGTGTTAATACGACACGTGCCATAATTAGGTACAGCTCTCGTACAGATTAAAAACACGGTACATACTGTGCATTGATTGAACGAGAGGACAACAGCCCAATTGCCATGGTAAGATGAGGATCTCCATAGATACATAATATTTTTGAAGCCATTTCTTCTTTGTTTTGCCACAAGTCTGGCAATCAACTACTTACAATCCATAATGTAAAAGCTATATCCTTGCAGGGGCATACTGGCTAAGGCTGCTGTGCTATAGGCCTTTACGATTTCAAAAATTTGCATTGCAACGTTGAGGCTAAACCAGGGCTAGGCTAAGTACCCATTATGGAGTTGTTATTTTTTGACCATACTCAGTATACATACAACAATGCTTGGCACACTTGCTGTCTGTAACTGTTTACAGTGGCATATTGAAACTGCACAATGAATGAGTTCTATACATTAAGTGAGAGACATGCATAAACATTGCTAAGCAGATACACTTCACAGATTGGTTCATTTTAAATCCAGGTCTTAGGGGGCCATACATGATTAATACTCAAACAGGTAGAAGTGTCAGATGACATATAATCATTCTTATGATAACCTTCAGCACCTGCAAATAAGTGTCTGTTTTATGAGGAAAATGTTTGTGAATGGCTTACTTTGATTGATTGCAACACGTACAAAATTTCAATAATCTGGGAAATACTTAAAAAACAACAGTACAGCTCTAAATGCATAAAATGGCAAATCTGTTTTAAGTTTCTAGGCAAGTTATTAAGCTGAGTGAGAACAGTCAATCCAACTAATCATCTTGTTTCTTTAATTCATTAAATTTAAGCAATTTTAACCCAAACTTTAAAATATATAGGAAAGTTATACACCTATGGTTTTGATACAAAAAGAAAAGGCTTTGGATATGTTTTTTTCTCTCTTTTTTGGAGGGGGGCTGAAAACTCAACATGGCCAATGGTTGACATGTATAAGATCTGCCATGGAGCCTTACACATCCAATAATATTCTCTGCACTCTTCCAAATCATTCTCTTAAATAATAAAATGCAAGTCTGTGGTCTAGGCAAAAAACCCCCAGATTTTCTACCCATCCCTCTTAAATTCAAGAGAGAATTAAAGTGATATCTTACGGCTGACAAAAGTTGTCCAAAAGAAAAAATCCATCTTTACAGCTGTCACATCTGTCACCCTCACTGTTGTTGGAACAGTTTAGACACAAGACGTCATCTTCCATTGGCCCTGGCTTGTTCTGATAAAATAAAATATCACACAATTAGTGGACAATTTACTGACAACAAATAAACTTTCTACTGTATTTTCTCTATTGAACAACCCCCCCCCCCCCCTGAAAATTTTCATATGTAACAAACTAATAATTCTACCAGGTGGAAAATTCCAATTACAATTACTCTGCTGCTACTTCCCAACTTCTGACTTCAGAGAATTGTATACCATTCCTGGAATGCCCCATGACCCTCACATTCCCTATGGCTTACAGGACCAAACACGGCGAACGATCTATCAAATTGTTTTACTCATGTGTTCCACTGCACGGTCATTAATCAGTCAAGGGCGGCGATTTGTTCTCATTATTGGTGGGGGGGACATGACCAGGTTTTCCATTTTTTTTGACTTATTTTATCTCTTCTTATACGAATTTTGAGAACTCAGCTAGATGAAACTGTTTGGAATCTTGTGAAGCCTCGGTATTAATTTAGTATCTCATATTCTTCAAAACAACTGCCCCTTAGCACTCATCACCCCCAGAGTTGCAACCCCCTACCGGGGACAAAATGCCCCTATTGGGAGCCACTGGTTTATACTGTTCAAACATATGGGTGAAGTTATCCTTCTTCCAGTACCAAATGTCACTTACCTCGCAAGATGGACAGTGGTACTGCAACATAGCTAACAGTACCCCCATCCCTCACTACCATTTACACCATTCAAACATATGGGTTTTGTTAGCCTTCTTTCAGTACCAAATGTCTCTTACCTCGTAAGATGGACAATGGTACTGCAACATGACTTACAGTACCTTATGCCTCAATACCATTTACAACATTCAAACATGATGGGTAATGCTAGCCTTCTTCCAGTATCAAATGTCTCTTACCTCCCAAGATGATGGGTCAGACGCATTGTACTTTTTCAAAGACACACAAAAGTCCGAGTTACCGTGGCATTTAGTCCGACATGGCTCACACACTCCACCATTAGTAGCATTGCCAACAAAGAATGTCTGACAGAACTCACATGCTGGGCCCTGTTAACAACACAAAAACAATCAATCCATTCATTGATTCATTGGTCAATCAGACCCGTGTAACCATAAACTCACATACACTGCCACCCATTGGCCATCCTACCAGTTAATAAATCAATCAAACATTTCATACTTGTTATCACAGCTCAACTATTTCCTCGAAAAAATTGTGAGAAAAACAAAAAGAAAAGCCAACCCTCAAAGTTTTCACAAAAAACAAAAAACAAAAACAAAACAAGAAAAAAACACTTATATCTTACCAAACTAAACCAGCCTCCCCTTGCCCCCCAAAATCCCATTTGTTATTTGTTCCAATGTATGATAACTTTTATTAAGGGAAAAGGTCTTGATTTCAAATTTGTTTCCTGTTACCCCTCCAGATCTTCTATCCCCATACTGGACATGACACCTTTCCCCTCACTTTGCTGCAGTTTCCCCATAAGCTATCTAAGCATCACTGGCAGGCCATCACAAATCATGCAGTTTCAAGTGTCTCCACCCAATCATCCTTGATCACCCAACCCTATCACTGACTCATTTTCCTCTCCCCCTTCTCTTCATAACACCCTAGACTGCAAAGTGATATAGCCCACCCCCCACACAGACACATGTATACACAAACATACCCACACCCTATACATATCACAGGTAAAACTCGAATGCCTTGGCAACAGATCTACTTTTCTACATCATAAGCTTAACACATTTTTCTCATGTTCTAACAATTTCCCCAATCCTAACCATAATGCTACAAACTAACTGCATCCTCCCCCCATCTCCATGACTAGTGCCACTTACCATTGTATTGTTTTGACAATCTGTGCAGTTTTGGGTATCTTCAGGTCCAGCACATTCACTGTGTCTGTTACACTGACATGGAGTACCACAGGACTCCCCAACGAACCCAAAATCACATGTGCATGTGTCAGGAGCCACACAAGTGCCATTGAAACATTTCTGAGAACACACAGGCTGACATATGTCATTGCTATAAAAATAGAAACAAATCTTTTAGATCAAATTATGTTACACATACTTGAGACCCGGGAAAGTATAGTGTGGGGAGATGCAAGTTTGAAACTTCTCCACACCCATGCATGTTTCTAATCACTATTATTTGCTTAACAGTGTATATAGACTTGCTGGTAGCCATATAAACCCAGTATAAACAACAAGGAACAGACTGAAACTTTTCATCAATGATCTACTAACTGCCACCAGCAAAATGGCAACTTGCCACCTTCTTGTCCTTACAATATATCTCCTTCCATTCATGCGTAAGTGATTTGAAGGAGATGATGGTTACCACGGCAATGTTAGTGCCACGTCAGTGATCACTACTGAAGTACATCACAAAAATTAAAGGCCGACATCGTAGCGTCCATTCACTGAAGTTAGTCTGTTGCAGTCAGATAAACACTGCCAGTAACAACAACTACCAGATGCCATTAAAGATAAATCAATTGCCATCATATATGGCAACTTGCCACCTACCTGTCTTTGGCATATCTCTGCTTGCATTCACAGATGAATGATTCAAATGTATCCACACATCTCTCATTTTCGTTACAATTATGCTCCCCATTTGTGCATTCATTTTCTGGCGGACAGGTTGCAAAATGCCATACAGCACCTTCTTCCCTAGCAAGCCTCAAAATTTCATCTGTAAGTGGAGAATAATTTATAATGAAATTAGCCCTTACTACAACCTTATGTTGAAACATCAGCTAATCTTCTCTTATTTACCTTTCAAATACCTAGCATGCAACTTTAAAGATATGCAATGGAGATATTCCATGAAAATTTTAACAATTTAGTACCAAAAATGATGTCTCATGATACCATGGTATACCACTTCAAACTGAATTGCATTTACCCTTTAAGTCCTTCCAAGAATCTTTCCCACATGAGAATACGGATGGGATGAAAGATCATTGCAGAGCAGACAGGTCAGATTACAGAAGCATTAAATTACACACAACTGAGTACTCAGCATACAATGGCCTTGAGCAATTAAACTCAATATAAGCTAGCTTCATCTGGGAGGAGCATTATATGGATATCTCTTATCTGGGAAAATATAAACCGTCTCGGATGTGGTGACTGATCCTTTCAATTCTCAAAGATGAAATGATCATTAATTTTTATTTGACAAAGTTTAGATATTACTTTGCAATGATATTCTGGAATCAACATACATCACCTGTTTCAAACTCTCATACCATGAATACAATTCACAAAAAATGAGGAAAAAGGCCCACAAAGCACATTAGGAGCTAGTGGGTTTACTTTGTTATGTAACTCTGCTGATTAGACACTGATAAAACTTTTTTTTTATCTTGCTGAAGGGCACTGTGTCAAGGGATAAAGCCAAACTGATTTGACAATTACAGACTGACACCAAAAGTGCTATCACTGTATATCAAATACTGAAAGTAACACCAGTTGCTGTGGGTAGGTCTGACAGTAAAACAAATTGCTGTGGGAAGGACTAAGAGAAAAATATGTTGCTGTGGACAGAATGGACAGTAAAAGGAGTTGCTGTGGGCAAGACTGACAGTAACAAAAGTTGCTTTGGGTAGGACTGACAGTAAAACAAACTAGCTACGGGCAAAACCAACAGTAACACAACTTGCTGTGAATAGGACTGACAGTAACACAAGTTGCTGTGGGAAGGATTGACAGTAACAAAAGTTGCTGTGGGTAGGACTGACAGTAAAATGAACTTGCTATGGGCACGACTGACAGTAAACTGAACTTGCTATGGGCACGACTAACAGTAACACAAGTTGCTGTGGACAGGACTGACAGTAACACAAGTTGCTGTGGAGAGGGTTGGCAGTAACAAAAGTTGCTGTGGGTAGGTCTGACATTAAAACAAATTGCTGAGGTAGGACTGATGGTAACGCAAGTTCCACACCATTAGACTAACAGTAACATTTATCATGCCTGTCATGGTACCAACTAGGCTATCAACTCCACACATTCCTCAGTCCAGATATGGCAGTAATTAAAAAAAGCTTGTCACTACCAAATAATACCTCTGTAATCAAAGTATGCTGTCAAGTTTTCAGCCCTAGAGTATTTACCCACTATACCATCAGTAGGGCTGATGGTCTGCTTCTCACACATGCCATCTACAGGATTGGATAGGGTACCCTCCATGCAGACACCCATGGAGGCATTGTACCCAACAGCACACCAACCACAATTAGATTGCTGAAAACAGCTATGACATCCTGTGTGGTGACTACAGGGTACAGGGCAGAGATCACTATTGCCATAGAGGATTGGTCCACAGCGTCCCGTGATGCATTGAAGGTAGAGAAAGCTGGGTGACATACACTGTAAGTAAAAAGAAAGAATGAGTACTCGCCACACCTACACAGGCATGATCCATTATAAGTGACCCCATAGAACACAAATTACAGGGCAAATGCAGAACTGAACTTTGCATTTCCACATCCTATTATCCTAGTCCCACAAATGGCTCTTCCTAGTAATAAATGTAATGACATCTGGCTTTGCTATAGGACTCACAGTTGGCCCAAGGGTGTATGCATGGTCACCCACTGAGGATAGATGCCCACTTTTCAAATGGGGAGTTTTTTTTTTTTTGTTTTTGTTTTATATTGTGGAAGTTTACTTGATGTATACAATTAGATCAACTATGCCCAATGGCCATATGTCTATCTGACAGTTTCCCTGTTTTTGCTCTCTTTGAGGGCAGTTTTTCAATAGAAACTCAAATATTTCGCAAGTTCATTGCTTCAATTTGTTCTAAACTTTCATTCCATATTAGCTACACAACCCCCTTCCCTACGTAAACTATAGGCAGCCTCTCATTGTCACATATTAAGATATGAACATCAATTTAACTTTCTCTTCTTTTTCCTTCTAGGGTAGCATCTCCCTAATGTAATGTAAAATTCTACCTCCACAAAATGGCATAAAGAAATACTGTTCCCAGACAAATCTTAAACTGCTAATTGGCAAGTTTCTCAGGTACCAAAACACTTGTAAAACAAATAGAGAACCAGCAAGGCTGTTCATACCTGGTGAAGTTGACTGCTCCACACACAGGAGGACCATCCCCCATCAGCCCCATCTGATTCCAAGCATTCCCAGCAGGAGGTGTAGGTATGACAGTGACTGGGGCAAGCGAGAGGAGGTGCAGTGAGAACCTCTATCTCATATGGGATGACATCAAGGAGTGTGTTACTATAGCAGTTCCATGAGTACGATGGTGTCCTTGACAAGTAGTACTTGGTTTCAGCTGGAAGGGGAGAAGTCAGAGTTGTGAACAGTCATGACACAAATACATTTATAATTGCATCTACATGTTTCTTGTTACTCAAAGCAAAGTGAAAACTGAGCATGGAATAATTTATCCCATATCGCATCGCAATTTGCTATACAAGTTGGCCAAATTGCTATACAATTGCAAAAATGTGTAGCACTTTTTGTGAATATAACCACAGGGTTTCACTGATACACACTTAAGAACTAAAGAAATCCTCAAAACTGCTATGCAGAATTGGATACTACATTATTCCCTGAAGCATGGACAAAATTTCTAGCGTGGGGTCAGACTTACGAATAGTCATGGCACTATCACACATATAACTACATCAAACAGTTGCATATAGAACAAAATGAAAACCAGGCATAGGTAAGAAGGCAAGATTCAATGGTTAGAAGGGCAATAATACTTTGGAGCAGTAGAACTTTACTCATTTGAACACATTACTAAGAAGTAAAAGAGATTTAACTGAGCACCAGGGTCCTTACTGGGGACATTTCCTCAATCCCACCACTTAGCTATGACCTGGGAAAAAAAAAACTGAGTTGTTGCATGGCATTATATGTAAGAGAAATGACTCAAAAAATGCTGAACCAAAAGTGATTATAAAGCAAGGTACAAACTGATACAACACAAGTACAACGATACAACACTATCTACATCCATAAAACAAAACCATTTTAGGTGTAAACTGAGTAGTATTACATCCAGGCATGTGAGTGGCAACTCATAAAAACAGAGGAAACTTTGAGGACTGACTAGGTACACGTGGGGCAGTGCATCCTATGGGGTCCAGCAAAAATGCTGTGGTAAGGTACATCAGAGTCAAAGAGGACCAAGCCCCAAGAAGCTCTTGCCATTTTCTCAAATGAATAAATAATAGCCTCAAAATCACATTGAACTTTACTTTTCAGTTTTCTGCGAGGATGTGCTTGCTTCAGGTCCACAACACATTTATACATCAGTATAGGCTAGGCTAGACACTCAGATCATACATAATACACAATACACATTAGGATAGCAAAACAGGTGGCTGCAATAACTCACAAGAAAACAACATCATACCACAAAACTATGCAGGTAAAACTTACAAAAAATAATGGGGATGGTTCTTTTACAGTATTTTGCACGTCACATAAATATTACCAGAAATGTGCACTGAATGAGTGATGAACGAATCCTTTGACAATAGATAATTAAACAGGGCTGACCAGCTACTCTATATCATTTGCACACAATTAGTGTGTCTGAATCATTCAGAACCTCGCCAACCATCCCGACCATGCAATTCCGCTAAATAACGGAAGTCTCACATGTCTGCACATCACAGTTTTCAAACCAATATCACTGGGGGGAGCTGTATCTCACACTTACCACAAACATCTATCCAATATTTCACACATCACTATTGTCAAACCAATGTCTCTAGGGGCAACCCCAGGCCAAACACAATATCTGTACAGCACACATGCCATGCCTTCGTATAGCTTGGCCGTTTTCTACTCAAAATTTGAACTCCAATTTGTCTCCTGCCATGGCATGCACCATTACAAGACAATACAGTCCCATAACCAGAATGCAAAAATGCATTGAGGTTTCGATGATATATATGTTCTATTCCAAATAAAGCCATGATGTCCCATATCTTTCAGTCAATGGTCAAATGCTATCTTAACATGTTGGAAAAATACAGTTCTGTATTCCTATTTAGTCTTGGGAATTCTTGGGAATTTTTGGGAAATTTTGCTTTTTTTACTTCTGGTGACCTCAGATGACCTTTGCCCTCCACCAAAAACAACAGGGTCCATCTTTTCACCATAACACATCCACATACTAAGTATAAAATCTATCCAAGCTTTCTCCCTTGAAAAATTGTGTTAACAAGGTTTTCAGTGTTTGACCCCTGGTGACCTGAGATGACCTTTCAACTCCACCAAAAACAATGGGGTACATCTTCTCGCTATAACACATCAATTTACCACGTATGAAATCTATTCAAGCTTCCTACCTGGAGATATCGTCTTGACAAGGTTTTCAGACATTGACCTCTGGTGACCCCAGATGACCTTTGACCTCCACTAAAAACAATAGGATTCATCTTCTCACTATAATGCATCTACATACTACACGTATGAAATCTATCTAAGCTTCCTATCTGGAGATATCGTGTAAACAAAGTATTCAGTGTTTGACCCCTGGTGACCCCAAATGACCTTTCACCTACACCAAAAATGATAGGGTTCTTCCTCATACCAAAACGCATCTACATACAAAGTATGAAATTCATCCAAGCTTCCTACCTCAAGATATTGTGTTAACAAGGTTTTCAGAGTTTGACCCCCGGTGACCCCAGGTGACCTTTGACCCCCACCAAAAACAATAGGGTTCTTTCTCTCAATATGGGACATCTATGTACCAAGTTTGAGAACTGTCAGAGCTTCCCTTCTTGAGATATCGTGTTAACAAAGTTTTCACGGTATGACCCCTGGTGACCCCAGATGACCTTTCACCTCCACCAAAAATGATAGGGTTCTTCCTCATACCATAACGCATCTACATACAAAGTATGAAATTCATCCAAGCTTCCTACCTAAAGATATTGTGTTAACAAGATTTTCAGAGTTTGACCCCGGTGACCCCAGGTGACCTTTGACCCCCACCAAAAACAATAGGGTTCTTCCTCTCAATATGGGGCATCTATGTACCAAGTTTGAGAACTGTCAGAGTTTCTCTTCTTGAGATATCGTGTTAACGAAGTTTTCAAGGTTTGACCCCCGGTGACCCCAGATGACCTTTCACCTCCACCAAAAATGATAGGGTTCTTCCTCATACCATAACGCATCTACATACAAAGTATGAAATTCATCCAAGCTTCCTACCTCAAGATATTGTGTTAACAAGATTTTCAGAGTTTGACCCCCGGTGACCCCAGGTGACCTTTGACCCCCACCAAAAACAATAGGGTTCTTCCTCTCAATATGGGGCATCTATGTACGAAGTTTGAGAACTGTCAGAGTTTCCCTTCTTGAGATATCGTGTTAACGAGCAAAGTGTCACAAACACACACACATACA
This sequence comes from Holothuria leucospilota, assembly GCA_029531755.1. NCBI lineage: Eukaryota > Metazoa > Echinodermata > Holothuroidea > Aspidochirotida > Holothuriidae > Holothuria > Holothuria leucospilota. Next base: position 14,996,890 of record CM055970.1, read on the forward strand.
CACACACACACACATACACACACACACACGCACATACACACATACATACACACACACGCCATCATGAATGCATAGGTTTCTCTTATCATCGAAACCAAAAAACAATCCAATGCAATACAAAACAACAAAATACACATAAGGCTTTTCAGGATTCTGTGGGACCTTGTGGTGTAAAATATGACAACCAAAGGCTCATTGCAATAGGGTCAACTGAACCAGGAACTCCTGGTTTCCTTAACATTTTGGTGAAAGCAGAAGCCACGTTTGGTTTACCATTAGGCAGCAACCAAAGACAAACTTACACTTATCATAGTGACAAAACTGAGGGAAACCAAGAGCTGTTTATGAGTAAAGTTGGTTCTTGGAAGTATTCTTTTGGGGTTCTTAAAGGAACCACTTCACAGATGACAGAAATCAACCAGTTGCAAAATCCTGTTTTTCAAACTTTATGACAACATATAATACATGCAAATCTTCAACAAGACAATGCAAGGCAGAAACAGTCTGACAAAGTTTGACACACTTACTACCTGTATGAGGTTGAAACTGGCGGGTCCACATGCACCCCCTCATAGTGCCACATTCCTCACAGTCTGCGACTGGACAGACCAGCTCAGAGCATTTATTGATACTTGTTATCTCCTCATGTTGGTTGTTCTCACAGTAATCCTCACAGTTAGATGATGTCTCAATGCATGTCCCTTCTGGGCATCCATAACACCATTTGCAAGTCTGTAATGTTGTGGAGGTGTAAAAGGTTTTTAGAATCCTACTGATTACTACAACTTAACTGATTCTTAGTTATTTCATTTCAGTAAGGCCTTAACAACTCCAGTAACACAGTCTTATTTTTGCACCCATGTGGAATTTCTGCTTAATTCCACAATATCCATCTATATTTTACAACCACAGTAATATCCAAGAACTCCCCTTTTAGCCTCCATACTATGCTATTCCTAACTTCCCCTCCCTTCCACCACGTTCAGCTCTCTCCCTCTCCCAATCTTCTTAACTCTAGTCCTACCCCTATATACTCCTCCTTACCCTCCCCAAACTCCACACTATCCTCAATGCCCCTTTTTAACCTTAAACTTAGAAAACAATCATTGTATCTTTCCCACAGAGTCCTTCCTTTGCAACTGTCCTTCCCTGCAACGGCCCTCACCCACACTTTCCCCTTCCTTTCATATGCCCTACCCCAATTACCTTCCCTCGCACTTGGCCTCCAAAGTGCTTGAACTCCCCTGTCACATCTACCCCAAACCCCACCAAGCATAATGATAACTCACACTCTTAACTGTAACATGTGCTGGATAAGTGGTCAGGCATTCTCCACAGCTTTTGAATTTTTCACAGTCATTGCTCGGTACCTCTGTAACATTACACTGTATGGTGCCATTGGGAAGTACACCACTTACTGTCACAGATCCAGTCCCACCACAGCTATATGAAGATAGACAATGGTTGAATGTTAGCATATAGTATTACAAACCATCACTTTCAGAGTGTCAGCCTACATCTTCAATTTGCTTCACAAAATGATTTATTGCCCCCCCCCCCCCCCCCCCAAAAAAAAAAAAAAAAACAAAAAGGAAAAAAAAAGTTACAGTAGATGTGAAAATTGGAAGCAAAAAGATAAGCAGACTTAGCCTAGTCAAAAACTTATTTGAAATAAAGCCAAATGAAAATTCCAGACACTCAGCCAAGAGTAAAGGGGTCCTTAACAGCCCCCCCCCCCAATCCTTTAAATATCATTTGAAGTGTACTGGGCATATTTGAAAGCATAAATTATACAGTATACCCTGTACAATCAGAGCTCACAGACAAGTCCCTAAAACACTTCACCCAGGAGAGTACACAGACAGAGCTTTTATCGAAGCCTGATTGATGTCTGATCTTTCTAACTGAGAGACAGACAAACATATATTTTGTTTTTTTCTGATTTCTAGAAAGATCCTGTAACCATTTGAACATCGGCTTTACAATACAAACATTTGGTTTTATTCCCACTGTTGCTGGCCTTTGATTTAGAGAACACTTTAAATGTGCTTGTCAAATTAACAACACCTCTTGAAAAGAACAAACTCCACCTAGTCTACACTTAAGTCAACCCTCTTTATCTGAAACCCTTTTATCTAAGCTGGCTTCACAAGTTTGCCTGTAGGTATCTGTAGACTAAAATTTAAAGAATGAAATTCTGGATACTAGGAGATTAAGCCTACAAATCTTTTTGGGATGACATTAATCATGGAATATATCACTACTTGCAGCTTATAGGATTTAACCTGAGGTCCTCTTAGGGCGGCAAAACACCTCACTACTACTCATTATGCAGCCTCCATATCCCTCACACTTGTGTGCATGTAGCCAGGGAACCTCCCAGTGCTGTAGCGAGACCGGTCTCGAGACCAGAAATTGTCGGTCTCGTCTCCGCGACCTGTCTCGAGTCCCTATGCAAACAGTGTGTAAAGCCGGTTGGGAGGCCGGTCTCAGTCTCGGACCCTCCGGTCTCGACTACAGCACTGGAACCTCCATGAAGTGAATGAGCACTGAGTTCCCAAAACACAGGTGAAGATGTTTGTAAACAATAGCTGTACTTGACATTTACTGATCTGTGCTTTTGTATGTAACTCCAGTACTCTGACCACAAGGGAGACATTGTGATTACTGAAAGGAGATGATAACTCAAATGACAATGTTTAATTCATGGGAAATGAGAAAGTACAAACATCACAGACTTGATCAACCATTGAGGTAACCAAACAGTACCATCTGTATACACTAACTCTCCTCCACCCTGCAGAAAATATGCTGTAGGGTTTGTATTCCTTAGGAGTTTATTGTGTGGAGAGTACACTGTGCAGTCTTCTTTTGTGTTTGAAAGGCTATAGTTTGTAGTCTCCCAAATTTGTGCATTCAACTGCTCATAGACTTTGGAAGGCCAGGAACTGTGTGACTTGAAGACTGACATTACCAGCTGGTTGCAATGCTCATTACAATGAACAGTATCTGCTAACTCTGGGAGGACCTATAAGGTGGATTTTAGAGTGAATCCTACATAAATTTGGCATTTTTACTTAAAATTTGCAAGCCCTACCCAAGTTATTTTGCAAATGTTTTGGTATACTTTCTTGGAGGCCCTATGTATAGCCCTGGGAGCAAACACCTTGGAAAAGCACAGCTTACTTGAATTATTTAAATCACTTTACTTTAATCTGAGTGCCTTCTTTTAGAAGAGTTGACTCAGGCTTTCCTATAATTACATTTTCAATGCTCTCCTCAATTGATAAGGTCTGGCCGGAAGGCCTGGGGTTCGACTCCTGGCCGGGTCATACCCACGACTTTAAGAATAGAACCTACTGCCATCGTTCTTGGGGTTCAGCGTAAGCAATGGAGTAGGGAAACCAAGCCAGTGAGCCACAACTGGAAAAAAGGCTGTGGCCAGCCCGACTTAAACCAAATGGTTAGAAACTGAGCCGTAAAACCTCATCTAACTCTAACTAACTCAGTTGATAAGACTGCACAATTTCTTTTGAAGGTGATCCAACTTGAGATCCAAGGTTCCAAGAACATGGTAATTACCTTTCTGTGTATGCACACTGGAAGAACGTATCATTAACAACACATGTAGTACAGCCTGGTGCACTCTTGCAAGCCTCAGTAGTTTTATGCTGTCGACACAAGTCTTCAGGCAAATTCAGCTTGTACAATGAGCCCATCACTTTACTAGCAAATCCCCCATAAACATAAACAGTGCCATCAATTTCAACTGCTGATTGTCCAAGAGCAGGCTGAGGTCCATCATCAGCTACAAATATCCAAAACATAACATTATGTGCTTTTCATGTCATCTAGTTTACAGAAAGAAAATTAGAAAAAGTGTTTCCATATCTATCTTCTTATTTTTTGAAATTCAAATAACGCATAAGGTAATATACCTTTCACAGTTATGTCACTGAAGATACTGGTTGGCATAGAGAACACCCAGGGGTATATGGGTTGTACACCCAGGGATATATCTACTGTAAATATGTGAAGTTCAGCCACCCCCACTTTCTTATGACAATTTTTTCAATTTTTCTCAATAGCCAGAATACAAAACTGCATTGTGGTTTTGATGATTAGCACATACGTATGTAATCCCAAATAATGCCAAGGTGTCCCATTTCTTTTAGTAACCGGTTGAATTTGGTCTTAATGTGTTGGAAAACTATGGTTTTGTGTTCCTATTTGAGCTTGGGAATTATGAGGAAATTTTGCTTCTTGACCTGTGATGACCCTATATGATCTTTGACCTCCACCAAAAAGAAGAGGATTCTTCCTCTTGCCATGGGGTATCCACATACTCAGTATGAAACATATCCAAGCTTCTTACGTTGAGATATCATGTTAACAAGGTCTTCGGGATTTGACCCCAAGTAACCTCAGGTTATCTTTCACCTCTTCCAAAAATGATAGGGTTTTCCTCTCAGTGTGGGGAAGCAACATAATAGGAATGCAATGCATCCATGCTTCCAAACATCTCAACAAGGAAAGTGTCTAAACACCCACAGAATCACATCCACATGCATGCCATCATGAATGCATAGGTATCTCTTTTCATAGAAACCACAAACCCAAACCAAATTATTCTTTTTGACAAAAACTGAAAATTTTCCAATTTTCTGCAAAAGAAATCCAAAATTTCTGGAGCACTTTGTGCCCCCCAGTTTTGTGTCCCACATCCTTTCTAAAACCTGTTGCCTTTGTCAGGGCTTCAGTTTGCTGGCACCCCCTCAGGGAGCTTGGTCTCCCTGTCAGGCAAACCCTGGTGCTGCCGTGCTGCCCCTGGGTCTCATACATTTTTTTCCCATTTGTATAGCCATGCCAATTTAATTTTCATACCTTTGTCCCATAGAAAATGTAGCATAACAATTAATGTAATGACAAAAACAAAGGAGTTGGGAAAGAGGTCCCAGAAGGAAAATTTCTGTAGTCTTGAAAATGAATTTCTGGGTAGTATGTATTTTAAGTATGTGTAATTGTAAGCAGGCAGCTAAACCTTTCTCTCTAAGGCCATACACCCATATAAGAAGACTTGGTATTCATCCACAATCAATCTGATACAGGATCCTAGATGACCTGAAGTGGATACGTGACCTGTAATAGTTCAACTTACCCAGAAAGACTTCAGCCCAAGCATTACAATCATAATGATAGGCCTGGACTGAAATGGTGAAGTTACGTTCAGCTGTACCACCGCCGATGATGAAAAGGTATCTGGAGGTGGTGATTGCTGAATGAAAGATATGGGATGAAGGCTGCAGGGCAGGAGAAAAGAGAAACTAATGATGATATTGGCTCACTTTTCTAAAATCTCAAATTCTGTCACCATGTGGTAAAACTACACCCTCCCCTCCCCTTCTCACTAAAAAGTGACAAGAGTTCCAACCAAAAATATGACTTTTTTATTTTTATTATAACTAAAATTTGAGAACGAGATTTAAATTTACTAGCTGATGACAATTTTGTAGGAACAATGGTAACATTTTCAGTGTGTGTGTATTATCAGGGGTGTTGAGAGGTAATCTCTTGTACCACACAGTAGTATATGTGCAGGACATAAGTTAGTAAACATATTGTGAATACTATCTATTCAGAGGCCTACACTGGAAAGTAGGCTAAGCCTTCCATGTTTCACATAAATTCACTTGGTGCCAGGTTTTACATTATGTGTACAACCCCATTATCTTTGTTGATAATCATCCCAGGATAAAACATCTTTACTTGGGTGTCACGTGACCAGACTCTATGTCTGCATACAATGTCTGTGTACAAAGAGCCCTTATGGGAATGCACAGGTATTAAAGGCATTGACAAGCGTTGGGTTCATAATGTTAACACAAAATGCTGTAATACTGCATAACAGAGATCAATGCACAGCTACATTTGTGTATAATGCGAGTTTGTTCTCTTTTTGGCTACGAAGGTTACCTAGTTGGCTGCTAAGTTAGCCAGATTTCCAAACTGAATATAGCCCCTAGTGCTATACTATCAAACTGCACTATGGGTAACAAAGTGAACTTCAAATGGGATGAACACCCAACTCAAATGACCTGGGTAGGAGCAAGATGTCATTCTACTAAGCATTTTACTGTTTTTGACATTCTTCTCATCAGGGCTGAAAGCATGTTTTTTTTCCCGGAGGCAAGTCAAATTGCTCACAATTTTTTAACAACTTTCAATGTAATAAAATTTTTCTCTGAATGACAAACTTTTCCAAGGAGGAAGTTTCGAGGTTTTCAGCCATTCTTTCTAGTATGAGTTCATCACTCACCACAAAGTCAGATGTAGGTGGTAGGATATTCCAGGTATTTGAGTTTTCATGGTATGAATACAGCACATCTGATACCCACACTTGACCCCTCGCAAACCTGTATCCACCGTACACATAGAGGGCACCAGATTCAGCATGCCAAACTGCAGAGTGGCCATAGATTCCTGCAAAAGAGGTGTGACCAGCATGTTAGCCACAATATAATACTTTGAGCAATCTTGTTTTGAAATACCACATACTCCCAGTCATGTGTTTATGCAACTAATTTAAAAGAATCTTAGAAGCTAATCCTATAAGAAATCTGGAAAATGCAAAGTGAAATTTCATAACACTACAACTGTGTTCAATTTTCTTTTGTACCGTGTGTCAAAGCTTGTGCATAGGGACAGAGGATTCCAAATTCAGGATGAAAATCCCTGCCTTGTCATATAGCTGGGTGAATTGTCAAACCGACAGCAATCTCCCTCCGGTGCCCTTCCCTAACCCTGATCACCTGTGCCAAAAGCACCTCACTTGCAGACAAACTTTCAATTGGTTTACCTGTGTCACAAATCACTACAGCTATATTCACTGGCAAAAAAACTTTCATGACAGTGAAATACATCAATCAATGATTGTTTGAACAAAGCAAATCCAACACATAATAACTCCTCTCATCACATCATATGATCTTGTCACATCCAGATATGTCCGTCTGATGTACGACTAGGTGGCAATATTTTGACTTATTGTACTTTTAATGTATCCTTGGTTTGCAATTGTAGCTGTGATGGGTGGTGATGGGTAGTATGGATACTTTACTCCCCATGCTCCAGTCCCCCCACCTGAAAATGGGTACTAGCTTTGGCTAGGGGGTTATCCAGTGATGAACTGATGTCTGCATCATCTCGTAAAAAAACAGATATATGTACCAGCCTATACTGCTCCCAAGGACTCGAGCGGGTTCCTTCTCCTAGGAGACTTAACCTTTTTAACCCTCAAAAGGGCACTAAAACAGAACTGGGAAAATAATTCCAGGGAAGCAAGTCACAACTTTTAACACTTCTCCATGCATAAAAACATTTGGCAAATTTCCCTTCAGATACCAACTTTTAACAGCAAACTTTCCAGAAGCCTGATTTTTTCCATTAATGGTCACTCAATCAGGCTACCGTTCAAAGTCCCTAAATTGTTTCAGGCTAGACAGCAATCCCCCCACACCCTTCCCATGCACCCTTCCAGGACAAATTCCACCCAAACAATTCCCAACCATGACAATGAACCCTCCTACAAATTCCTTCTCTAAAAAATTTGGGAATTATCAAGGGGAAGGGGGGGGGGGGAGAATTGTCCACGTGGCATTAGTCCGGGCAGGAATTGTCCAGGAGCAATTTACAATGCCATGCACTAAACCAAGGCTACACAAAGCATTTACCTGTTGGAGCAATACCCTTCGGTACCCTGCTCTGCCAATATCCCTGCCTGGTGTCATACTCTTGAAGCTCTGGGTAGAATGACTCTTGGGGTGAAAAACCACCGACCAAAAAGAACCGTTGCTGACCAAAAGCAGTGAGGGTATGGCCAGCCAGTGGGGGTATCACATGACGACTGGGGTCAATCTGAGAAAGAGAGAATTGTCAGTGATAAAACATGGATTGAATGTGTAGAAAATATGATGAACGATGTCTGATGATACTACCCTTATTAAGGTCCTCCTCTTACCTAGGCAACAACACTGATCTAGTAGACAGGGTCAATGATGAGCCCCAGGGTCCTCCTCAAACCCAGGCAACAATGCTGATCTAGTTGACATGGTCAACAATGAGTATCCTGACCTGGAGTAATACTTCACCCTTAAAATTAGGTGTAACTAATATGCCAATTTCAGGCTTTGAACAGAAATCTGAAACAAATTCCATGTCTATCTGTGACTTTTCATGGTAAAATTATTACTTTCCATGACCGGTTCTTGCATTTCTCCTTTACATTGAGGAGTGTATTCACAGCATACTGACCAGTCATCATACAGAAAATAATGATGACCTGTACACTATCATCAACAAGATGCCCTTCATCTCCTGTTTAACCCATCTCATCAGTGTCATCAAACACTTCAATCCAATCATCTGTGACCTGTATATTATCATCAAGATGCCCTTCCCCTCCTGTTTAACCCATCTCATCAGTGTCATCAAACACTTCAATCCAATCATCTGTGACCTGTATATTATCATCAAGATGCCCTTCCCCTCCTGTTTAACCCATCTCATCAGTGTCATCAAACACTTCAATCCAATCATCTGTGACCTGTATATTATCATCAAGATGCCCTTCGTCTCCTGTTTAACCCATCTCATCAGTGTCATCAAACACTTCAATCCAATCATCTGTGACCTGTATATTATCATCAAGATGCCCTTCCCCTCCTGTTTAACCCATCTCATCAGTGTCATCAAACACTTCAATCCAATCATCTGTGACCTGTATATTATCATCAAGATGCCCTTCCCTCCTGTTTAACCCATCTCATCAGTGTCATCAAACACTTCAATCCAATCATCTGTGACCTGTATATTATCATCAAGATGCCCTTCCCCTCCTGTTTAACCCATCTCATCAGTGTCATCAAACACTTCAATCCAATCATCTGTGACCTGTATATTATCATCAAGATGCCCTTCCCCTCCTGTTTAACCCATCTCATCAGTGTCATCAAACACTTCAATCCAATCATCTGTGACCTGTATATTATCATCAAGATGCCCTTCCCCTCCTGTTTAACCCATCTCATCAGTGTCATCAAACACTTCAATCCAATCATCTGTGACCTGTATATTATCATCAAGATGCCCTTCCCCTCCTGTTTAACCCATCTCATCAGTGTCATCAAACACTTCAATCCAATCATCTGTGACCTGTATATTATCATCAAGATGCCCTTCCCTCCTGTTTAACCCATCTCATCAGTGTCATCAAACACTTCAATCCAATCATCTGTGACCTGTATATTATCATCAAGATGCCCTTCATCTCCTGTTTAACCCATCTCATCAGTGTCATCAAACACTTCAATCCAATCATCTGTGACCTGTATATTATCATCAGCAAGATGCCCTTCCCCTCCTGTTTAACCCATCTCATCAGTGTCATCAAACACTTCAATCCAATCATCTGTGACCTGTATATTATCATCAAGATGCCCTTCGTCTCCTGTTTAACCCATCTCATCAGTGTCATCAAACACTTCAATCCAATCATCTGTGACCTGTATATTATCATCAAGATGCCCTTCCCCTCCTGTTTAACCCATCTCATCAGTGTCATCAAACACTTCAATCCAATCATCTGTGACCTGTATATTATCATCAAGATGCCCTTCCCCTCCTGTTTAACCCATCTCATCAGTGTCATCAAACACTTCAATCCAATCATCTGTGACCTGTATATTATCATCAAGATGCCCTTCATCTCCTGTTTAACCCATCTCATCAGTGTCATCAAACACTTCAATCCAATCATCTGTGACCTGTATATTATCATCAAGATGCCCTTCCCCTCCTGTTTAACCCATCTCATCAGTGTCATCAAACACTTCAATCCAATCATCTGTGACCTGTATATTATCATCAAGATGCCCTTCCCCTCCTGTTTAACCCATCTCATCAGTGTCATCAAACACTTCAATCCAATCATCTGTGACCTGTATATTATCATCAAGATGCCCTTCATCTCCTGTTTAACCCATCTCATCAGTGTCATCAAACACTTCAATCCAATCATCTGTGACCTGTATATTATCATCAAGATGCCCTTCATCTCCTGTTTAACCCATCTCATCAGTGTCATCAAACACTTCAATCCAATCATCTGTGACCTGTATATTATCATCAAGATGCCCTTCATCTCCTGTTTAACCCATCTCATCAGTGTCATCAAACACTTCAATCCAATCATCTGTGACCTGTATATTATCATCAAGATGCCCTTCATCTCCTGTTTAACCCATCTCATCAGTGTCATCAAACACTTCAATCCAATCATCTGTGACCTGTATATTATCATCAAGATGCCCTTCATCTCCTGTTTAACCCATCTCATCAGTGTCATCAAACACTTCAATCCAATCATCTGTGACCTGTATATTATCATCAAGATGCCCTTCATCTCCTGTTTAACCCATCTCATCAGTGTCATCAAACACTTCAATCCAATCATCTGTGACCTGTATATTATCATCAAGATGCCCTTCATCTCCTGTTTAACCCATCTCATCAGTGTCATCAAACACTTCAATCCAATCATCTGTGACCTGTATATTATCATCAAGATGCCCTTCATCTCCTGTTTAACCCATCTCATCAGTGTCATCAAACACTTCAATCCAATCATCTGTGACCTGTATATTATCATCAAGATGCCCTTCATCTCCTGTTTAACCCATCTCATCAGTGTCATCAAACACTTCAATCCAATCATCTGTGACCTGTATATTATCATCAAGATGCCCTTCATCTCCTGTTTAACCCATCTCATCAGTGTCATCAAACACTTCAATCCAATCATCTGTGACCTGTATATTATCATCAAGATGCCCTTCATCTCCTGTTTAACCCATCTCATCAGTGTCATCAAACACTTCAATCCAATCATCTGTGCTCATTTTCACACAGTGATAGCCAATTGGTCTAAATCATTTGCATGGATTATGCATGATACCACAGGGCTCAACAAATAATAGAGTCTGCTGTCTCCAATTTAGAAACTCCTCTCTATTGGGTTTGCACACACTTTGTGAAGACAATATTCAGGCACTTTGTGAAGAACAAAATACTCTCACATTGTTCCTGAGCATTTTGTATAACTGTGATAACTTCTATGAGACTGCATAAGATTATAACAGAAAGAACACTATAACTCTAGATTTAGTTCTGCAAGAACAGTTCAAACACTTTTCAAAGCTAACTTTACGAAATCATGGTTTTAAAGGCTGTGAATGAATCCTGTCAACATCCAAGTATATGTTATGTTATGTTAATGACACTTGACATAGAGCACTACACAACCAAAGGTTTTCTGAGGCGCTTTACAATAAAAATAAAAAATTATTTTATTATATATTTTATTATTACAATAAAATTTATTACTACAATATTAATTACTTTATTATTACAATAAAAAAAAATATATCCACAATTCTTTGTTAAATGACTCACCACAACATACAGTCCATGCATATTTTTCTTCCATAGCCCCCCCCCCCCCCCCATTCACCAACTTTACACAAGAAACAATATTTCCAGTACCTCCTGTTTAGTCCAATTTCTTGAATCCATTTGATAGATCCAGAACTCATTCGACACCTCTGTCTCATTCATGCCTCCAAACACAAACAGTTGATTCTTAAAGGGAAGGTAAACGGAGCCATGGAAATACCGACCTGATGGGGCAGCATTGGCATAGCTAATTTCTGTCCAGCTATGGTCAGCAGGGTTGTAGCTACAAACACAGGAAAACATTTAAAAGAAAACACATAACATGAAGCTTCTTAATGACAGTAATATATCCCTCCCCTCCCCCTAGCAAGTACACAGATTGTTGTAGGTCAATGTCGGGATGGAAAAAAGCATTGTTTATCATTCCTGCTTGCTTCAAGTTCACTGTAGTTTATAGATGTGGTAACTTCATGTCCCATATATCCCCACAACAAATTGAAAGCACTGAACGAAAAGTTTTTACGTGGAATGCTGACATGTATATTGTCTCTCACATATCAAAAATGAATCTTTGTTATAACATTTAGTTTTAAAGGGTGGAGGTTTCTTCTGTTCAGCCACAGACTACCATAATCAAAGAGTCGATTCAGATTGTAATCATTAGTAGTGGAATGACAGGTCTATATGAGTTTTGCCCTAAGCAAAGCTAAGTAGAATCAAGATGAATCTAGCTAGCTTCAATGCTGAACCAAGTTTGTCCGCAATGGGGTTCTTTTTATTCACACAACAGCAATAGTTGTGATGATTCTCAAACTTGTACGATAGTACTGTAAACCAGCTACCACCCTTGATCTTACCTCCACATATCATTGAGGAACCCGTCCTTTTCGCAGTATCCCCCAAAGATAACCAGATGGCCATCTCTTGTCTTAAACATGCTGTGCCCCACTCTTCCCTGCACTGTGCCTCCTGTCTGGTGATACTGCGGCAGGTAAAGAGGGGTCCAAATCCCACTAGTAATTGCCCCTGGGTTGCTCACTATGCGGTCACATGAAGAACCACCATATGATTCCAAACATCGACACAGACCCTCCACCTGTAGTAGGGATGAATATAAATAGAGTGATGTTGAAAATATGACAAGAAATTCACATTCTTCAAATCTGACTACTGCAAGTTTACTCAACTGTGTTTCAAAAGGAGAGTGATTATTACAGGTCATTACACAAAGGTAATGTCTAACTTTACAAAATAATTTCATAACGAAAATCTTCAAAAGTTTGCCACCACTTGCCAAAATTCTTATCATACAGACCTTCATACCCCAACTACCCATTTCAGTACTGGCTCAAACTGTTTTATAAGTGGTCAACTAAAAAAAAGGATAACTGTATTTTCTTCTCGCAAAAAAAAATGACCCTGCCCTCAGCCCTCACTGGAGTAACACTAAATCTAGAAAAGTTTTAAGACACATGGTTCCTTTTTTGTCCAAAACTTGTAAATGCATCCATTTTACTTACAAGGAATTTGGCAGACATTTCAAAAAAAAAGTATGAACATTTTTTTCACTACAGTTAAATAGCTGCACAACTCTGCCACACAACCAGGCAGAAAGATTGGCTTGGGCATGTTTTCTCTTCCTCTGTTATGCATATTGTTAGTTCTGTAAGTAACATCAAAGCTCCTTCTTGACAAGGAGTATGTACAATGATGACTGGGTGCCATACAATCTTTTCAAAATTTGCTGCACAATGATGCTGTACAATTTTCTTTTAAAACCACCTGTGCTGTAGCAGAGCAGATAAAGGTGAAGTCATTTGAAGGGATCAAGCTTAGCAACTAGGATGTTCTGGCTCCAATACCCTTCCAGGTCAAAGAAAGGTGGGTTGTACTTCCAAGAGCAATCTATGGTTTCCCATCTGAACTGGCCTTTCAAAAGAAACCAAATTTGACTGAAATTGTCCAGTTGGTTAGTCACTCAACGTGAAGCTGTCACTTGCACGCCTGGCTTCTCCCGCATTTATGGTCACTTAGTGTTGAAAACAACGCCTGATTTACTGTTATTGCTGATGACCCAATGCATTTACCACTGAATAATTCGGAAATGTAAACTGCAAAGAATGTGATCTTCATAACGTGCAAATCTTTTCCAATTCCTTGAGATTACCTTTTATTCCAAAAGTTTCAAGAATTTGATCATTCCTTATCCCCATTTCATGAGATCACATTCCGTTTTTCCAAAATTTCAAGGAATTTGATCACTTCCAATCCTATTTCATGCGATTAAATTACTTCTGTTTCTAAAATTTCAAGTATTGGACCATCTCCAATTCCATTTCATGGAATTAAAGTCCATCTGTTCCTAAAGTCCCAGATTAACAATCACTTTAAATTTCATGAGAATAAATTCCCTCTGTTCCTTAAAATCTAAGTGTGTGATCAACTGATCATTTCCAATCCCACTCAACGGGATTAATTCCCTCTGTTTCTAAAATTCCAAGTACTTGATCATTTCCAATCCCATTCAATGTTATTTAAATCAACTTCCCCTAAAGGCCTGATTTATTGTTATTTCTTAAGGCCCAATGCATTTTCCACTCAAAAATCTGGAAAAGTAAACAGCAAACAATGTGATCTTCATTATGTGCAATTCTGTTCCAATTCCTTGGGTTTAACATGTCCTTCAAATGCTTCAACAACTTGATCAATCCTTATCCCCATTTCATGTGATCACATTCCGTTTTTAAATTTAAAGGAATTTGATCACTTCCAATGCCATTTCATGGGATTAAATTTCCTCGGTTTCTAAAATAACAAGTATTTAACCATCGTGTGGGATCATTTCAAATACTCTTCAATGGGATTTAATTCCCTCTATGTCTAAAATTCCAAGTATGTAATCATTTCCAATCCCATTCAATGTGATTTAGTTCAACTGCCCCTCAAGGCCCAATGCATTTACCACTGAAAAGTTCGAAAAAGTAAACTGCAAAGAAAGCTTTTCATTATGTGCAGTTCTCTTTCCCATTCCTTGGGATAAACTTTAATTCCAAATGCTTCAACAACTTCATCATTCCTGATCCCAATTTCATGAGATCACATTCCCTTCTCTAAAATTGTAATAAACTCGATCACTTTTAATCCCATTTCATGGGATTAAATTACCTCTGTTTTTAAAATTCCAAGTACATGACCACCTCCAATTCCATTTCATGGAAATAAAGTCCATCCATTCCATAATCACTTCAAATTTCGTGAGATGAAATTCCCTCTGTTTCTTGAAATCTAAGTGTGTGATCATTTACAATCCCATTCAATGGGATTTAATTCTCTGTGTCTAAAAGTCCTAGTATGTGATCATTTCTAATCCCACTTTTTGGTCTTCAATGCTTGTTTCTTAAATTTTAAGTATTTGACAATTTTTAATCCTTCTTTTTCATGGAATTAAATTCCTCTGGTTCTAAAATTTCATGTTTTTTTTATAATTTCCAATCATATTTCATGTGACTAAATTCCCCTGGTTCTAAAATTTAAAGTATTTCATAACTTCCAATCCCATTTCAAAGCTCCCCTGGTTCTAAAATTTCATGTATCTGATGACTTCTATGCACATTTCATGTGATGTACTTCTCCCTAGTTCAAAAAATTCCAATTTCTGGATCATTTCCAATCTCATTCGATAGGACTAAAGTCCCCTGATTCTAAAATTCCAAATACTTAATCATTTCTAATTCAATTTCATGGGGTTAAATTCTCTGCTCCTAAAATCCTGAGTATTTGATCATTTCTAATCCCCTCTTCATGGGACTAAAATCCCCCTAGTTCTAAAATTCCAATCTCTTGATAATGTCCAATCGCATTTCGTGGAATGAATTCCCTTTTTCTACATTTCCATGTGCCTCATCATTCCTACATCGCTACTTTAGCATTATTTGAATTTCGGATTGACTTGTACAAGATTGAATCACCTTCTAACACATTTCAAATGACTTAATGATGTGAGGGGTTGTGTGACAATTTCTTTATCTAAATTTTCCATAGTATTTAACACAGGATTTCAGCACCTTAGCAGAACTTAAATTCTGTTAGTTTTCCAAGTCTAACAGTGAAAATCCATAATCATTTCATTAAAATTCATCGAAAACTTCAGTATTCAAAAGCAATTGTCCATGCATGTACGAGAAAGACGTCTTTACAGTATGATGACTTTTCCACAATTCCTACCAACTTTTGAGACACGTAAGGTGGAAATAAATTCCATGCAGCACAAGCCAGGAACTCCTCACAGGCAGGGAAAACCTCTGTATGGACAATGGAGTACTCAAATTCAAATCATGCATAGATGATGCAGACTCACCTCATCACAACTTCCCCTGTCCATAGAGCAGTCAGAAGGGCAGATTTCCTGATCACAAAGTTCTCCTTGGTGGGCTTCATCACAGATACACTTGCCCTCAACACACGATCTGTTAACCTCGCATCCTATATCACAGTCCACCACTTCATAGAGGGCAGTAAAACCTGTGGTGGCAGACTCACCCTGAAGGCTTGCTTCAAATACAACTGTCAAAATTCCTGAGAGACACAATAAATAGATTTCATTAAATTAGGATATCTTTCCAAAATGTTCTAAAAACTACTGGAGGGAGAGGGTGGGGAAAAAATGAGCAGAAAGGGAAGTACTGCAGTTGAGGGATTGCGGTGCAGAGACATCATAGTGCACTGAGGGGGATGGATATTGAATTTACTGAAATCACAATGGGATCTTGACAGATAGCTCTGACAAAGAAATTCTTTTACTTCTGCTACCTCATTACAACTGTACACATAAACTTTTCTTGAAGAACTTTTAAAAGGGTCACTACCATCAGAGTAAAAAGTAAGGATGCATACTGTGCCATTCAAAACAATTGTAAAAACTTAACAGTTTTGTTTCAATCTGTGTCAGACACAGAACACTGCATCTTCACAAAATGGATGAGCACCCCATACAAAGGAAAATTACAAACATCTTCATTCATATTAAGTACCTTACATCGGTCTTTGAAAAAGGGTAAATCTCATATAACAAGTGTCTCAAGATCTAATTTTACAGTTAGCATGGTGCTGAGATCTACCAGTCAAAACAAGATGTCAATTACTACCCAAAGCAAAGAATATTCTCCCAACACTAACTAACATTTGAGGATTCTCCCTGGTACTTTCTTTTCATAATTATGGCATAGGCAATCCCTTTAATACGTTCCCTCCCCTCCAGCCAATCCCCAAGGATGACAATCACTGTACCTATCCCACTGACAGGCTATATAGTGCATATTCAATGGAAGGATTTAAACTTAAATTTACTTATAAAATGTTAGGAAGGTACTCCATCTAAGCAAAACTGGTAAAATTTGTATTAAGTTCCAACCGGTTCTTGAGATACAAGCAGATGAGGATAGCACATTTACAGGGCAAAGTGAACCTGGAGCAAGCAAGTGCATGTTACATCATAAGCTTACACCAACTAACACTGTTTTGTTTTGCTTTTAACTTTACAACCAGTTTTCTCTTCAACAGACCATTTCATGAGGTAAATGCATGGAAGGAATCTAAATGTGGCAACGTCTTCTTATCTCTGTCAAGGTCAAAACAATTGATCACATGACAAAGAAAACAAAGTATTGATCATCAGTGTGGGGGATGAAACCACTACTTCTTACTTCAAGTTGAGTTTACTTTGCAAATGAAATAATTTTGTATGTTCATATCTTGAAAACCACACATCTGAACTAAATGAAACTTTCACCACAACATGTACATTTCCTTCCACATACCAAAAAGAAATTTTTGTTTCAACATTTAAAATAAAAGGAAAATGATTAACAATCCAGACACACTGGGTGTCAGTCCATGATGGAGCAGTCCCTTCTCATCTTCTGGTTAGGAGGACACCTCTACAGCTAGCCCCACACTACACCAATTTGAATGAACCAACCCAACTCGACTGTCATAACCTAGTTTCCTTTAATCAGTGCAATTTTCAGATGTACCATTGACAATCCAAAGTACATGACTACCCAGCCAATTTTGCTGAAGTTGCAATTTACTGTTTGAGAACCATCCTTTGGTTTTATGTACAATTGCTGGTACCTGATTGGTCAAACTGCTTCAACCTTATGACTGTTGCAGACTCCAGTCTGGGAAAACCAATATGTTCATTTTTCCAAACTGAAGGAAAAGCTTTAAACTTACTTTAATTACTTCTTAGTACTGTCAGTCACAGTTGTAGACCAATGTACACTATGGATCTATGAGCAACACCACATGGAGTTCAATTGCAACATGAAAGTCATATAAGGGTGCACCTAGCATAAAGGTAGATTAAGCCACTGAATAAACAGGTATTAAAGGATAAGAGAATGGGGTAGTCACACAGGCCTCAACAAAAACTTTTCAAACCAACTTGCCAATTGGCGATCAAGCGGCATAAAAATTCCACTCGCAAGAATGAAATATCTACTCACCACATGAGTCAGTGTTACACTGTTACTGAACTACACAAAATTATGATCAAACCAAGCATTGATCTTTTCAATCTTATTACAGCCTAGCCTTCCAAAGAAACTGACAGTCAAAAAGGAAAAAAAAAGTATGTGAAATTCATGACTTAAGAGCTTTCAGCCCAAAAAAGGCCAAGTTACTCTGAGATAGGAAGATAGCATATGATTTCCGATATTTTCAGTTTACTTCTTCCAACAACTTCACATCAAGCCCCCCCCCCCCCTTCCAACCCAAGTACCTAGTAAGTACCATCAAATCAACTGGGGAGAGAGAAAACAATTCTGGTGGGACTGGCCTCACTTAATCATTCACAGCTACTTGCATATTACATACTTTAAACAGTTTACAACTTATAAAATAATATGAATTTCACCTCCTTATTTGATCATATTTGGCATTCAATGGTGAGGGATGCATGAATACATTCCATTCCAAGGACCTCTACAAAGAGGGTTGTAGTCCATCTTCAATGAGTGGGCTCTGTAACAATTGCATACCCATTAACAGTACAAAGACCCACGTTTAATGCCAAGCATGAAAGCGAGCCATTTCAAACAGTTATTTCGCATTGACCTTGCTGTCAACTCCAGCAATACAGACTTGCTCAAGCCATTTGGCTTTGTTTACAAACTAAACGTATGATTTATTCCACAGTGTTTAGTGGAAGGAGGCCAAAGTTAAATAAGTAGCACAAATTGTAAAACAACATTCAGGAGAATGTGACTGAAGCAGCCGTAATTTATCCACAAAAACCGTAATGCAAATGCTTTAATAAATCAACTTATAGGCAATTGTCCACTGGGAGAGGCTCAAGAACCACTCGCCTAACTGGTGAGCTTGCCCTGATGAAAGTGTTACTCGCCAATGGCGAGTTGGTGAGTGGTTTTGTCAAGGCCTGCAGTCACATGTGAAATGGAAAGAATGCATTTTACCAGACTGAGCTGTGACCGTCAAGGGATCCATGTCTCCATAACCGCAGAAAGAACCTAGCAAGATCCCTGATGAATCCGACCAGCCAGATATATGAGCAGGTATCCCATCATACACATGTACATAGTCACGCTGAAATATGAGAAGGGACAAAGAAAAAAAATAACCCATGTTGCCTAGGGTAAAGTCTTAGCATGAAATTGAACATCATCAATGCTAGGTGAAATACTTCTTGAATAGAACGATGCATTGTGTACCTTAGGTAAAACTTATACTATGTAAGTACACATGTGGTATGCACTGTAATGTGGCAGACTGTTGACATGTATAAAATAAGCTTGATGTTATTGGTTCTTGTGTCTTGTTCAGTCATTAAAATTACGTCATTTTACCCTAAACAGTTAAATAAAAGAGAAAGCCATGAAGCAAAAGTTTTGTAATCAAAAGGCTTGAAATGTGCTTATTGCAATGGTGCTGAAAACACAATACAATCAATGGCCAACATAATACCATATATCATAACACTGACCTAGGGTGCTTCACATGTATACAATATATTATGTTCTGAAACATCATGAAAGACTCAGCTGATTTACAAGTAAGGTGAGGGAGGGTGGGGCAGGGGGGTGCACTCATGCCCTGTGAGTCCTCTCAACTCACCCCACAAGTGGTATTGATTCTGTCAACTGTTAGTTGTATCTGTTTATCGCTTGACAAGATCTTTGCATCGTCTTCTGTTTCAAAATGTGACAGAATCCACAAACACCTAGTGATTTCTGGATTGCTTGCCCTGTCTCCCTCAAAGGACCCTAAGGCCACCTTGGTGATATTCCAGAGAATAGTTCTCCCAGCACACTCTAGATAGCAACGGTTGCCATTTCTGGTGAAAAGGAAATAGTGAGTCCATAGGATAAATAAGATGGTAGCAACACTAAAAACATTTAATGTTTAACGTAATGTGACCTCTCTTGGAGGGAAAAGGGAATTATATCTACCTTTTCAACCAAAGTGGAAAAATCTCGTATTTTGTAACTCAATGAAACTGTGTTCCGTTTTTCTTTGGGGGGGGGGGGGGGGGTAAGAGGGCGGATGGATGAGGAAGTTGTTTCTTTCACTTACATAGATAAACAGCATCTCAAACCTTCATTTGCTGAAAGTCTGGGGCTTTGCCCTGCAGAAGATCAATCTACATTTTGGAAACAGGTTCATGATCTTTCTGACAGAAACGCTGGTGACCATTACACAGGCACGAAGAAAGACAATGATACCGAAAGGTGAGACTAGCACCCTTCCCCAGGCCCATCTCATGAGGTATGCCCCATTTCCCAACCCCTTCTTTTTAATGATCAGTGAAAAATAACAACACGTTCTTTAAATCATGTTTTGAAGTGGTCAAATATCCCTAATGACTGGAGACTGACTCTGCCTAAAATGGAACTGCCTTCTGCTTCATGCCTTGATATCTTTATTATTATATGCCCAGTCTTTAATAACCCCCCTCCCATGCACACTACTTGCTAGCCACATCTGTAGGCCTAGTCAATGATGTAGGATCTTGTGGGTTTTTTTTTTTCTTCTTCTTCTTCTTCAGGAAAGATCACAGAAAAGTTGTTGTTACTGTGACAGATGGAGGCAATTTGCAGGTGACATGTAATCTGACATCCAAGCTCAAAAAGCCAATTATGCAGTACCTCAAAAAGCTTTTTGAAGGCAAACATTTTAACTAACAAATAAAACCTATCAAATACCCCCTTCTTCTATTTTGACAATTGGAGAATTAAAAGAGTAAATATGTTACATCTTTTAACAAAGCCATCCAATCCCTGTCTATTTCTAGGGTAGACAACTCTTTGCAATGAACACCGACACTGAATGACTAGCTGGCACCAGACCTACCAATCAGGGCACCTGTGAAGAAGCTTAAAAGGAGGGTTTAAGCAAAACTTTCCTTTTCGTATGTGAAAGAGGAACTATTACTATGCATTTTGTGAAACTTTCATTCAAATTGGACTTGTATTACTCGAGATACAAGAAGTTACAACATATGTGACCCAAAGGCAAGTGGAAGTTATATTAGTAGGCAGCTCCCTGATATCATTTCCTCACATTGATAAGGAATGCTTTGTTTCCTTTGTTTATTCAGTCTGTTGTGTTGACCTTGAAATTAATAGGGATAGGACCAATGTGAAGTTTGTAATTCAGGGTTTTTTGTTGTAATTTACCCATGCCTCTCATGCAATCACACTGCGATAACATTCGATTGCTGAGGAGAAAATTGGTGATACAATTTAAAGAAAAACAAAAGACTGCTCATTAATGTGAGGGTATGACATCATATGTGCTTGCTTCAAGTTCACTAAATGTTGAAAATGTGACACCTTTATCTGCTGATATCTTGAGAACCACACATCGGATTTCAATGGAAATTTCACCAGATTGCTTAGAATAAGTACCCCTCTAATATATCAAAGCTTGATTTGAGCTTAGACCCTTCTTTTAAGCTATTCCATTTAACTCATGTGTAACAATCATACTGGTCCATTCACTCTTTATTCTTAGCATCTGACCGTAAGTAATACCGCCACAACAGGTTTGATCTACTGTGGTGTGAAAAGGTAACTTTCATAGGATTCCTTCACTACAATTAAAGTTGCTGACTTTTGGAATCACTTTTTCCAGACCAAATTATAAAAGTTCAGTGACTGACTGCATTTTCTGGAGTTCAAGTACCCAGGGTAGGGGTTCACCAAACATGCACTTCAAAGAGTACAGATTCTTTAGAAAAATACCTTGTCTTTTTCATGATTTCCGCAGACCTGCCAACATTTGAAAACTGGAAATAGGAACACAGCGGCGCAATTTTGGAGAATCCGCCGGCCTGGGGGTGGGGTCTAAGGGGAGGGGGTCCCCCTCCCCTTTGGAAATTTTTTGAAGTTTAAATATTCTCAGATTCAAAATAGTGGCATATTTAAGGAATACATATATCAAATTTTTAAACAGGCAAAATTACAAATTTTTTAGGCTGTATTTTAAAAATTTGGATGATTGGTAGGCCTAGGCTATGTCTGCTGTAATTGTAGCCTAAACAAAAATGCAAATATCAACACACCCATCACAGTGATAAGTCTAAGGTTTTGTTAGTCTATAATGCAAGCAAATTGAACTTTGAACTAGTTCCCAGCAGTGCTGATTACATCCCTTTTTGCATTATAAGTGCACAAAATAAAACTTTCAGATCATGTTACTTGTTACTGTTAGGCTGGGCAGGCTAGGCTGCATGGTAATGTTAGTCATGTTACACACTTAGCCTAACACAAACTTCGTTTAGGCCTTGGCCTATGTGAACGATTCTTGGCGGGGTTTATGCAATGTATTCAGAAAAAAAAATCATATAAAAAATTCCCACCTATTTCATAATCTCCGCGACTTTCAATGTAACCTTTAAGTTCAGGCCAAGCCTAGGACTAGGCTAGACTGCACACATGTGCTATTTGGCTATGCCGCACTTTCGCTACGTTACCGTTAGTATGATACGGCTAACTACGGTACCGAAAAACGCCTGCAGGCTCGCAGCTTACTGTCCCAAAGTTTAATACTCAAAAACTTCGTTGCTGGTCTTCCGTTCAAAATTGAACACTGTCATGAGTACTTTGTTCAATCTTCAAATATTCTTTTTCATCCTTCTTAATCTCAAGCAACAGCATTGCGATTAGTCCCACTGGTTATCAAACAAACATGCACTATGTATTGCATATATTCTGTATACGTACGTACCACCGCAGGTGCCACACGGACTTCGCGGTCGGTCCGTAGGCGCAGCTGTGGTGCTTTGTAAAGCATTAACTACAACGATCGTTACGGATATGTACTGTCAGTGTGCACATATCCTGAGACATTTTAGCGCGCACGCCCGATGTCGAATACATAATGCTGAAGTCTTGGTCATAGTGTTTACATATATCACGTAAAGCCCATACAAGTTCCATCCACGAATCATTACTGAGGTGCGTGACATGCGTTTTAAATAATTATGTTGCAAGGATATTTCTTGTACTATTTTGGGGTGGGTGCTAGAAATCGGAACGTTCCGAGTTTTTGCTATGTACGGACTCAAAAATCGGAACGGTTCCGATTAAATCGGAACGGTTGGCAGGTCTGTTTCTGTCATTTCTAACGCTCAACTACTCTTTCAGGACCCAAAAGAGAAAAGCAAATCTTATGAACTTTTCACGGCACTGGAACCCCATTACGGCACCATGGTTGCTAGACTCTATTCACGAACTATGCTCAGGATGGGTACTCACCGGGGGTCACCATAAAACCCTGGTTGACACTCTTCACAGTGGTCACCCATGGTATTGTCCATGCAGAAACATTCCTGGGTGCTTTCATTACAATAGCCCTTCTCAGGATCACCATGTTCATTACAATCACACTGCTCACAACCCTCTGGTCTTAAAGGATCCCCACTAGCTACCCAGGAACTACACTGATCACAGCGCTTCTCCACATGGTATGATCTGAAATATGCGAATGGATGTTGAGATCCAAAGTAACAACATCCCCAAGATTATTGTGAAAGTTCCTTAGCCCACCCCCCCCCCCCCCCACCCCCCCCCCCCCCCACCCCCCCCCCCCCCCACCCCCCCCCCCCCCCACAGCATTTACTTCAAAATTTCCAAAATGCTGCATCCGCCAGTTAACACCTAAACGCTCTTGATAATTCATTGATCTTTCAATGTGCCGTCCACAAACAACTGGCCCTTTCCCAGGACGGCTCTGACAAGTTATGAGTTTACCCAAATTTTATAAATTTTACCCGCCCAAGTTCCGGTCGAATCGAAAATCGGCACTTGCTTATATAGGGAGCTGTTCGATCCGGATCGATGCAATGTATAAAGTATACCGGTGAAAGAGCCAGAAAAGTCTACACGAAAGCTTCTGTCCTCTTCCTACCACAGGCGGGATTACGGTGGAGGAGGGGGGGGGGGGTACTCGACCTCACACTTTTTAAATCTTTGTAAACTGTTTACAAAACTTGAAGAGAAAGAAATCGTTGAAGATTTGAGAACATGACATAAACTGTACCACCTAACCAAAAACCCTCTCAGTTTTAAGCACATAATGACTTGAACATTCAGCAGCGGGCGGGGTCCATTCCCCACCCTCCGCCTCCCCCCATTCAGGGTATTTTTTTTTCAATTTCGTCGGCTAGAATGTGTACGATAAAATATACAATTTAGACGACAGCCAGTCGCCTTCACGATATGCTTGATTTTGCTTTTAGAAAGGGCAGGTTTTCAATAGAAGACCAAGGTATCCAATTTTTTCCACAAAACCTACATTTTTCCATTTTTAGTTCCCCCAAGAAAACCCATGTTTTCAAAGTTTTGCAAATAGAAGCCGAAAATTTTAGTTCAACATCCCTTCGGCTACACGACCGTCGTCCTTGTCGGGGTTCGGGTTGCTGCCGCGGGGAAACTTGCTCCCCCCCCCCCCCATCATAAAAATCCGGGCGCCACCTCTAACCGTCTGTTCAGGACATAAGTTAGGTGGCCTGTACTTTGCTAACTTTGCGAGTCAATGGCCTACAGGTGGAGGGAAGAGTCTACGTAATACCAGGACCGGATATTCGTGCCGCCACAATGAAAGGTTTCCAGCCGATTAACCACACACGCTACGATTTCCACGGGCCTAGTACTATCATAGAAATAGTTCCGTATAGTGTTGCCGTTCCCCTAAATGAACAACCACATAAACATGCAACAAAGTGTACTTTCGTAGGGATATCTGTTCACAAGTTCATTTTACGTCCTTCATGTCGGAAGTAAACTCCTTGGGGATAATAAATACAGGCACGCACCTGTGTTTATTGCCCTAGGCTGATCGCACAAGGGTTACCCTAAAGGTCAGGAAGGGCAAGTTATCATTTTATTATGGCGGCTTTTAATAGCCATTAAGTTTCAAAATATGAAACTAGTGTTTGCAATAAATTCGTGATTACCATGTCCTTAGCATTCTAGAATCTATTGTGTTTCGGATAGTGCAACATATTTTCTGCATAATTTTGGAATCGTCAAAATATTCTGAATAATTTAAAACAGGGCCAAAGTACATCGGTGGAGGTTGCCATTTGGTTGACTCCAGAGGGGACAGTGCTAGTTAAAAGAAGGGTCTAAGCTCAAATCAAGTTTTGATATATTAGAGGGGTACTTATTCTAAGTATTCTGGTGAAATTGAAACCCGATGTGTGGTTCTCAAGATATCATATAGCGGTTAAAGTTGTCACATTTTCAACACACAGTGAACTTAAAGCAAGCACATATGACGTCATAGCCTCACATAACGACCAGTCTTTTGCTTTTCTTTAAACTAAAACCAATTTTTTTTCCCACTCCACAATCACATGTTATCGGGAATGCGATTTCATGAGAGGGTAAGAATTTTGCAAACTTCACATTCCACCGTGAAATGAGGAGGTCCTATCCCTGTTAATTAACGTCAAGGTCAGCAAAACAGACTGAAAAAACAAAGTAAACAAAGCATTTTTCATGAATGTGAGGAAGTGATATAACCCCTGCTTGTCTCAAGCTCACTGACTTTGGGTCACGAATGTAGTGGCTTCATTTACTGATATCTCACGTCCCGGATTTTGAATGAAAGTTTCACCGCCAAACTGCCCAGATTTAGTTCCTTTTTCACATATGAAAATTACGGTACCAGCGAGCTGACATGCAGTCACGGTCACCGTTCCTTCCGATAAATCTTTAATATTTGACCATGAGTCATTACATTAAAGTGAAAATGCATTCACCGCAAATTGAATTATTATAACTGGGTAATCCTTATTCATGAATGGCAATTAAAAATTATGTGACAACAATTTTGTAACTGAGTTATCAATGTATACAAAAACCCCTTGTTACCTTAAAGGAAATATGTAGTCTCCCAACAATTTACCTAAAAGGAAATAAGTAGTCTCCCAAAAATTGTTTTAAAAAGTAAGCAAACTGTTGCAAATCTCTTCTTAACTGCATTACGCGCCTCTGAAGATGTTTTGAATATAGTTATAACACTTTCTTATTTCAAAATGGATTTCTAAATTCCACGCTTTTTCATTATTTTCATGAAATACCACCCCTATCTGTTTCCTTCGGGATTAAAAGTTGAATCTGCCATTTTTCCCAGTTATATATATGTATATATGTATATAGCGTGAACACTGAGGTCACTTGCACTTTCTATTCACGTAGCATCTATGTTAAGCTCCACATTATTTCTGTCGAGAAAGAACCTAGGTGGTTCGAAACGTCCAGTTTTTGTAGCTTTCGGTTCATATTCTGTCATATTTTGCAAATTGTTTTTCACCATTCAACAACGATTTGTTAACAGAATGTGCCGTGTCTTTCGTCTTTTTTGGTTGGTGATAGAGGCATTGCTTTTGCTCTACGCTCTTCGTTTATATATATATATATATATATATATATATATATATATATATATATATATATATATGACCATTTGCAAATGCAGTGTGCAGTATATACACAAAATTGCTGTGGAAATGTGGTGATATTACAAATGAAGAGCTGTTCAGACAAAGCTAGAAATTCCCGGCATTTTGAAAAGAAAACTTGTTTTATTACAAACAAAATCTTAAGCAAGAAGTACTCTCCACGAATGTAACAATTCATTAACAAAAATAGTGTCAAATGATCAAACAAGCAATTAAGATAACGGGGTTTACCAATTGGGTGACATTTCCCTTTAAGAAAGCCACATTTATGTTCTGACCATTATGAACAATACTTGCCGTAGAGATAAGACGAGATTTGTAACATTTTCTTCATCTGTCAAAGTATGGGGCAACTGCTTATTTGCTTCAAACAGTCATGAAATGGCTGCCTAAAGCCCCTTTCACATTGGGAGCGACGCGACGAGAAGCGATACGATGAAAAAGTTGAAAACGATGTTTTTACAAGACTGTTTAACACTAAAGGCGCTAAACGATGCGATAAAATTGAGTTGAACTAATTTCAACTTTCATCCACTTGTCGCCAAGGGGTATTTTGTTCCGTGACAATGATGAGACAGAATTGTTAATTTAATAGATCACATGACTAATCGGTCATTGGAATATCGTTGAGAGGTTAAGAAATGCCCGGCTGTAGTGTGAAAGGACCAGCGACATTTTTATCGCGTCGTGTCTCATCGCATAAAGAGACACATAATAAAGGGGCATAACCTGTGACTACGGTCCTGATTAAAATCAACCAAGGTGTTATAAGAGTGTCCAGAAATTAACTGATACGGTATGATGAAATTGTTTTCTGTAGAGTTTTTTCTCCAAACGCCCCTGTTTTCCTTTCCACTTGTATAGTTTCTTCACCATTTTTTCCATCCTATGTAATTTAGGTTTTTCCCTTTGCACAAAGCAGTAAGGACATCAGGACTTGCCCGAATGGGGCGTGGAGGGGGGTCCGTAACCAGAATTAGCTCTGCCATCAGCGGTGGGTCGGTGGAAATCAAGGGCGTGGATCCATCTCCAGAGGTGGGGGGACTTTCCACCATTTGCGAATCGCTGTCCTGAGGGAGAGGTCTTAGGGGAGGGGTGACCCCCTCCCCTTTGGAAAAAAGGAAATTGGAAGGTGTCTATATGGCAAATGGTGCAATATTTGGGCCGGCGCAATTTAGCTTTTAAAATGTAGTGTCAATTCGTAATCTGTGTTACATTATTTACACCTTTTACGTAAAAAGTTGGGACCCTGTCATTTTCATCTTTTTTTGAAAAACTGGGGGACTTATTGGAGATGTTTCTCCTTCCAAAAAAGTGAGGGGGACGCGTACCCCCCCCCCCCCCCAATGATCCACGTCCATGGTGAACGTGGGAAGCCGAATTGTCGCCTCAGCTCGCGCAGCCGGCGAATGTTTCAGGTTTTAAGTGGAAAGAATACTTTGTTTTGAGAATAATTAAAAGAAATTTGACAATTTTAGCCAGTTAAATTGAAGGAAATTTGAAAGTCTTGGGTTTTCATTGAGGAATCAGCCTGTCTCAGTTAACAAGTGAACTGTCGGGGCAACTTATCCCGCTGGGGATAAGATAGGCTACTTTGGCGTTTAGCCTACCATACCAAGTAAGACTCCCCGATGACATAAGACAGTTTTCACGATGGGTCTCCAGCTTTCCCGCACTGGGGATGCGGCCACCTTTCCACCCCTTTCTGCTTGGCACGATTCCTAGAACGAAGTACTTATTACCGTATCTACGAAATATTGCATATTGTGTGGATCGTCCTTCAACACTTGATTTCGCAGGTAAGTTGCCTCGCTTTCCTTAGCCAAATGGAGGGCGCTTGTTTACAAAGGTTAGTTCTGGGAGGTTGAGTGGCTGGGGAAATGTTTATCGAGTTCAACGGTTGTGTTCGTCAGGTTATTAAACTGTGAAACAGTGGATTGTATACATGAGTTTTCATGAAGGACTATATGTAGCCTATATGAAAGTAAGCTTATGGGATAACGGGATATCTAGAACTGCAATACATATGCATGACATTATATTTGGCAAAAAGGTAATAACTTCAATAGGGCATAAAATTAAATTGTAAGAATTAACTAGAATAACTGTATTTGCTTTCAAATACGTTTCATTGTAGTGCGCGGCAAAAGTGGTTGTTGTTGTTATTGAGACATTTAAAAGGAAATTTTAAGTTCTGCAGAAATTACAATTAGTGAAAAAGTTGCAAAGTGGAAGCCGAGTCTAGTTGTAAAGAGCGAACTGGAAGGTTTTTGGGAACGAACTGGTCATCCCATGGGGGCAAACTGGCCTGTTGCCGGGGGGGGGGGGACTGGTAGAGGGGCGAAACGACCGTAAACCGTCTAGTGGGTGGTCAGGGCCTTGATCGATGTTCCTGACATTCACTGGGTTTTAAACAACTCCCCGGCTGGTCCGTGGACACGCGGACTTTGTCTTCGCCAATTTTCTGCTCTCAAAGCAACCTCGATCGGCACACTTTATTGTGTACTTGTGACAACACTTACAGTACAACAGTAGTACAGTGAACGATGCAAAATAGCTTTTTGAAAAATTTCCAAGATCATGCGCCAAAAAATCCCAAGGTCAAAAGAATCATCAAACTGCGTTCTGTAACATACAAAGACCTAGCTAGGCTACGCCGGGTAGCAGATTTAAGTCAGCCACGTCAGTAAATGTAGTGTTATTTTCTCTCGTATGGAATTTTTCAAAAAAAAAAAAAAAAAGCCAGAAAGTGACAAGTAGGGGATGCAGAATTCAGAACTGACCCCATGAAATGAAAAATGCAAAGAAGTCTTTGAATGCGAGATGCTCTTGAATATAGATCAACGAGAATTCGTAAGATCATTTGTCCAATTCCCAAGAACTTGGGAAAATCCCAAAGCGTAAACGTTGGAACGTAACGTTATTTTCAGGACCAAGTCTCATTAATATTAATTTATAATGGTTGAATTTGACTTTTCTTTTGATCATGGTTATGTCACTCTGTGGCCCCATGTTTGTTGAAATTTTATCTGTATTCGTAAATGTGAAAATTTCTACCAGTAGTGGCATATATTACGCCTACTGTTTTGGAGTAATTACGTTTTTTAAAAGAATCTACTTTTTTCCAGCGCAAACATATTCGGTTGTGAGGCCTTCCACTTTCAAGGGAACTTTCTCCGCTTCCGGGAAATTATTTTTCCTGATATTGAAGAAATTTCGGGGTATTGAAAAGGACATAAAGAATTTTTGAGGGTAACTCGAAAACTGTTCGGAATTTGAGAGCCCAAGAAACTGTTTTAGAGAGGATGCAGATTTGATAATGTCTGTAATATTGATACAAAATGATGTTTCCAAAACTCTTGAACGACAGACGTGTACGAAATCGTAATAACATTTGTTTTAGTTTTGGAAATTAGTTTAAGAAAGTGGAAGGTTGAAATATTTGTGATTTCGTGAATCTAGATTTTTCCTGCTTAGCAAACCAAGAATCTGAAATCCATTGAGTCTGTTGGGTGTAAAGTTTAATTATGAAACATTCCTTGCTCAGCCGAGTAGTTGATCAGGGTTGACATAATTGACAATATTGCAGCGCGCATGCGCACTACAATAATTCATCTAGTAATTGTACGGGCCTAGGGATGAAGCAGTTTTCCTTCAAATTATTTTGAAACAGCTAACAAGTGAGCATCTGAAACAAAATTTCAGAACAAAAATGTTGCCTTTTTAACTGCAAATTTATGAAGTATTGACTTTACAAAATTATTGTCACGTGATTTAAAAGCCATGGCCAGTCAGGAATCCGGATACTAGGAGCTGCAAGTAAATAATTTCCGTTCGGGGTGATTGCATTTTCCTTATAGAAGATTAAAGAATGTGAAAATGAAACAGATCCATGATTTGGGCCCCTACTCAAAAAGGGTGCTCCCTACTTTGTGAGAGTTTTAATATTGGAGTGTCCTATGATTAAATTTATAGTACCGGTATCATGTTTTGTAAATTTTAAGCAAAATTACTGCAAATCGTTAATTTTTTTACAAAGGGAACAATTAATAAGCAGTTTTTGACCTTGAATCTTGGAAGAGCATACTTCCGCACCCCACATTTTAACCCCCAGGCCCCGCTTCCACCGCGTTTGCACAAAATCCACCTGAAATTTAGAAAGTCATGAGAGCATCCATATCCAAACAAGTAATCCGCCCTTCAGTTACGTTTGCAACTTGTGGGTGACAAATGGGTTCCACTCGATAAAACTTAACACATGTTCCATCCCCTATGTAGGGATTTCATGTGACGTCACGCGAGTGGGATTCCCAGGCACTCAAGGGCAAAACACATACGCAGCAAGCGTATTTACAGCACACGCGCACGGCATAACCATAGATACTACTGTGACACAATGGACAGGTGCCCTTAAAAACCACTAGAGATGCGCGATCTTGCCCTTCAAAACCAAACACATGCGCGATCACGTGACGCGGTGAAACCCTCTATATCCACCTTTAACATGGATTCTGTGACAATGCTTTCTGAGATGGCACCACGAAGTTTGTGGATTTTCACCTTCAATGTAGTAGGGCAAGTAGTGACGCTAGGCAAGAGATATGGAACCATCCCCCACCCTCAACCCCTGTTGGTAAAGGCCTCCCCCCATGTTCCTCAGTGAGTATTTTTAAAATGTTTAATGCCCTTCAAGGAGCAGTTCGCTCCTAAAACGTACTTATTTTAGCTTTTGAGGGAAGATTCTAGTATTCTAGCATTAGAACATTATTTAAGTACAGTATCCTTAAAATACTAGATGAGCACCAAACCGTGAGCAAAATATCACTACTGGGAAAGTGAGACTTCTTGACATATAGTGTTTACAGGTTTTAACCTTTTGACTTCTGGTGATCTCAAATCACGTTTGACCTCTACCAAAAACAATAAGATCATCTACTTAGCAGGGGTAATCCACAAGCTCAGTATGAGATTCTTCACAGTTACCCTTCTGTAGATATCGTGTTTACAATGTTTTGACCTCTTGAACTCTGGAGGCCCCAAATGACCTATGACCTTCACCAAAACAATAGGGATCCCCTTCTTAATATGGGCAATACACAAGCTAAGATTGAGATCCCTCGCAGTTATTTTTCTTGAGATATAGTCTTTACAAGGATTTAGCCTTTTGAGCTTTGGTGACTCAAATGACCTTTGACCTCCACCAAAAGAATAGAGATCATTTAGTTAATATGGGCAATCCACATACTAAGTATGAGATCCCTCACAGTTACCCTTTTGGAGATATCGTGTTTACAAGGTTTTGACCTTTTCACCACTGTTGACCCCAAATGACCTTTGACCTCCACCAAAAACGACAGGGATCATTAACTTAATTAATCCCTCCGAGTTACCCTTCTCGAGATATCGTGTTTACAAGCAAAGCGTCATATACGCACACACAAAGGTACACCCATACACACACCGAGACGACATCACCATCGCATAGATTCCTTGCCTGCCTTCGGCAAGGAATCAATAATTTGTTACACCACATTGCAATTTCCTAAAATCTAATTAGTTTCGAAATTAAGATCAGTTGTTTATGTGGAACACGTGTTTCTTACAAATTTAGCCTAATAACATGTGAGTCACTTTTAAATGATATGTACCTATTTGAACTTGGAAACAGAATCATAGTTGTTCAGAGCCAAAGTGATGACACAAAACAGAAAAGCATTCCTTTAACATATATCTCCTATGATTAAGTTACCTGATAAAATGAGAATGACAAATGAGAATGCACCTTTTACTCATTTTACTATTTCCTTCAGCAAAACATGTACAAAGGTATAGTGAAGGACAATAGAATACCACACAATCCTTGTACACTTTTATCCTAGATGAGAAGGCGATGACGTTTGTGCAACATTTTCAAAGTCACGAGCATCACAGCTTTCATAATTTACTGAACTCACTTTATATTTCCCCAAGAATAAGCACTAATGACAGTTGTTGTATTCAAAAGGCATCTTTTAATTTCTGTTAAGAAACAGAAACTAGTTTTCTTAATCTACTGAGCTCAATGAAAAGAAACCATCATAAAGTCCACCAGTCAATCCACATTTCTGTTGCTGAGTGTGATATTCTTCTGGTCTTTAATATTGATAATTTGCACTCTTCTTTTGCATACCAATTAGGGTATTCTTCAAACTCTCTCACTTTTTTGCGTGCTTTGAATTGCACAACCGTAATAATAAGCTTTTTTGCTGTCCTTTAGGTTCCCCCTTCTGATTTCGCTGGTTATATGCCAATGCTGAAACGATGGAATACCACAAAGATAAATGATGAATTACACAGTACAATATATAGGCCTACATGTCTCAACAGTGGAGGTAAAACACAAAAAGTTTGAAAATAGATCAACTATGTACAGCAGATGGTTCACATGCAATTTAAGGATGTAGTTCTGTTGATAAGCCTGCTTGGTGGCTCACTATGTAAACTGCAAATCAGTTCCTTTTAACAATAATGCATTGCTTCACGTAACATAGCAATGACTTTTTATTGTACCCATACCACTTCAAGCTAGTTCCAGGCCATGGAAATGTTATACAAAGCCCTCTTTTAATGTGTAGCCTTCTTCTACCACAGCTGCTGCCATTAATGTTCTTTTTAATACAGTAGCAAAGAGATAAATAACCCGTTTGTCCCCACCCCACCTACCCCATGCAGGAAGTTAATTTATACTGAGAAGAATTTGGAACATGTGAAGAAGACAGTCCATACACTCCATGTCTCTCTGCTTTGGTTTCCAGTCTTTCAGATTTCAGCTGGCCTTGGTGCCATTATTCCACGACCAAGCAGAGCCTTGTTTGAAATCTTTGAAAGTGCATTCAACATAATGTGTGATGTAATAACAATGGACTATATAATAAGTTTGAACATGTAGGTCGACATTATACAAACAAGAAATTAGCTCATAAACTTTTGTCATTGCATGTGCACAAATCAAGGAAATTTTATGTGCACTGATCAAGGAAAATGCCTAATTGTTTCACTGATTAAAATATTGGTTAAGTGGATAAAACCAGGTGCTTTGCACAAAAATGGCATGTTGCCTGGTTATACAGTTTTGAGGTTAACCAGGCACTAAATCTTGGGAACCAGGGGGTAAAAATCACCTGACGTCTGCTCACGGTGAAGAGTCCTGTAGGCTGTTAACCCTTATGAAAAGGGGAATATTCATCGGAAACCACGTTCTCAGTTATATAGGAAGTTTACAAGTATAGTTTTTAGATACTGTACTTCTTTTTTAATTTCGTTTAAATTTCACTATGTAATATCTCAGAAGAAAAGGTCTCGTAAATAAGGAAGTTGACAGTATCTTTCTTTTTGAAATTTGCATGTGTTATTGCAATGACATTACTATGTCCCTTTTATTTATTTACCATAGTTGAGGGAAAATTAAAATGTGGCCACTCTAAAGAAGGAAACAGGAAAAATCCCCATAGGCCTTAAGGTTAAATTAATTGTTAATAAGTAACCTACTAAATAAATATACATGACTTAAGCAACAATGTGTTGGACAGCTGCAGCTCTTCTCTCTTCCAATCAGTCACTATGATATTCGTTGCTCAGGTGGGCAATTATTTGGTTTCGCTTGAAGTATGACAGGAGTAGGATTACACAAGTCAGTATATGTTCAAACAGCCATGTTGAATCCACTTACAACCCTGAAATTAAATCAAAAGTTTTCCTGTTATCATCCACACAAAATATAAATGCCATTTCCTATTAAACGAATTATATAAACTTTGGTGTAGGTCTTACCAGTGCAAACTGTGGTTACAGACTGAAGCCTACGTGAGGGCTTACAATATAACGGTAGGCTGAGCCAGTTTAAAATGTAATTTGTAGGCCTATAGTAACCAGTATGCCTCTTTTTCATAAGATTTTATTAAGAAGGAAGGTAAGCTTATTGTAATTACTAATTTTATGGCCTTAAAGAATTTAACCAAGCAAAGTTTTAACAACAGCCCATAAACTTTACATACGAATAAAAGTCTACCCAGATTAGGCCCTGTTCCAACTTAAGCCTGTAGGGCCAACACCTAGCATAATTCATGGTTGGAGAACAGCTCTACAAAATGTAGTATTGGACTAAGCCTAACTCTAAGACCTAACGTGGGGCTACAGTAACTTGTGAGGCTACGAACATGGGCCTCATGTTCAACATATCCAGTGAGGGCAATGATAGTCTGCAATTAGCCAAGAGTACAAGCCTGCTGGGGGTATGATGGGTCGATTACTTACCAACACTTTAACAGTAAGAATATACTTAGCATTCAATAAAATAAATGAAACTTTGCAGTGATACTTTTTAATATATCTCCCTCATTTTACTTTATTTTGTTGTTGTGTGGATTTAACAAATCCGAAAAAGTTGAAAGTGGCAGTAAGCCTTGTACACAACACAATACTTATGAGGGAACCGACAGAAGGGTGGTTGCTAAAATACTTTTTTCTAAATAGGCCTACCAAATTTAAGAATAATAGTGCAGTTGATAAACAAAGTGAATATTGTCTGTTTTCATCAAAATTTTGAATGGAAGCTAATTCAATAAAGAAATTTTCATCACCATTTTTGTTAACTTTTGCAAACTTTTAGACATTCCAATAGCGAAATTTGAAGATTTGGATGTCAGAGAAACTTTTCCCTTTTAAATGGAAAATATCAAGGCAACTACAATTTTATGTTGTTCAAAAATATGCAAATAAATGCTGCAAGTCATGCTTTTGTTGGAATGACATTGCGCTCGCGCCTGTACGCTGTAACCCACTAGCATACGACCAAGTAATCAACTCAAGGTATGATACTGACCGACTAGAAATACAGTACCTTTATAGGCCTAGGCCTACGTACTCTACTAGTACTAGCGTAAGTACTATAATCTAGGCTAGGCCTACTACGCTACCTTGGCACATTTACCAGTGCAATGGCGGAGTGAGTAAAGGCGGTGGCATTAAAGCAATGAAGATTGACAACCGGAAGGTTATTCGGGGTTCGATCCCCGGCCGGGTCAGAGTAAGGTGGGCTTTTTATCCAAAAACAATCTACGGTTTTCCAATCTGAACCACAAGCGCCCCTCACGTTGTCCAGTATACACCATATACTGTATATTATATATACGGAAAGGTATATCACAAATCTAGCTAGACCAACTAACTTAAGTTTCTGGCATAATTAGTAATTACCACAATTTTCTGGCCAAATTAGTCTGTGTCGAAACTTCCTGTCATAAGGTACCGGTACGTCAAGACAGTCCTTTTTTCCCGAATAATTTCACATATTGTTGTCTCAAGGACGAAATTTCGATTAAGTAGGAGGATGGTAACTGCTGGTAAGAACGATTCAGTACTTCCACACTTTAATCAAATATGCATGAAATATTGTCTAAAGTTCTCTAAATTTTCAAGGTTATTTCCTAAATTTGTCAATAATGGTTCGCTTTTATCATTACTAATCTCGCAGGTACATATCAGCATTAATATGAACGAGTTCTGAACATTGAATTTCAAAGAATTTGAAAACTTTCTGAAAAGTGGAAGGGCTAGCATTTTCTAACGGCCGAACTGACGACGCTATAACCTGACCAACACGTTATCTTCAGGTTTCTTATCGTAATTTCCTCCGATGGTTACGCTTTAGGTCCTGGAAGCAAAGTTTCTAATGTTCTACCTTAGAGCATATGGTTTTAAAACGTAAGGTTTGTCTATAGGCTATATTTGCAGGATGGCTTCATTATATGGTAAGATGAATACTCTACACACATTGGATAAGAGCATACTGGTTTGGTGTATAGGCTTGTATGAATGTAACTTTCCTTTAAAGACATGGACAGATCAAGGAAAGAGAGATTGTCGTTACGGAATTCCGAGGTGAAAAACTATTTATTGAGGCCATAAAATGATTAAAAGAGCTCTCCTCTCCTTTCCATAAACCCCATACGTCTATGTAACGAGTCCATTTGATAGGTTTGTCAACCACTGTTTATTTCATTATTTCTTCGAAAAACCCCAAAAAGACAAGCATTCCTGGGGCCATTTTGAGTCCGATAGACGTACCGTGATTTGAATTTAGTTTTGTTCCCCAAACACAAAGTTGCTGTAGTCAAGGCAAATTTCCAAACATGCGATCAAGTTTTCGGTGCTAGATACCTGACTCAACCTGTTGATGAGGGCAACTCGGACACCTTTGATACCCAGATCCCAGGGCATGCTGGGATACATTGCTTTAATGTCGATGGTAGGACATGGAAATATCTTCTTCCAAAGGGTTACTGTATCAAGTTCAGGGTATGTTTTGTATCACGAATATATGAAGGTAGCTTTTGCATGCCTGGATTAAAGTAATAATCCACAAAGGCATAAGATTTTCTATGGCGGACACGTTTCCAGCAATTATCGGTCTAATGGGAACCTCCCCTACGGAATTAGGCTTGTTGTGGGTTTTGGGTAGGGTGTAGAATCTAGATTGCTTAGGGTTTTCTGGGCATAGACAAGAATTTAGAAAAGGAAACACCTCCCTAGGTACACCTTTAACTCCGGCTGTAGCAACTTCGAGCTTATTGGGATTTCACACTGCCAATCACAGATAAAGAACTACGTCAACGTGAAGCACTAGATTGGATTAACCAATTAAATACTTTTCAACCCACGGGTATAAACGTGAGGGAGTTAGTAAAACGAAACTAAATCTCAGGCATTTTCGTGGTAATTGATCTTCTTTACAATATTTTGGTACGATCAGTACAGAAACCGTAGTCGTTCTGTGTATATTTTTTACTGTAAGATAACCATTTTGTGCTACCCCATGAAGAAGGAAGGTATCCCCTTCCGAAACGTTGGGATTCATAAAATAATAAA
Source organism: Holothuria leucospilota (assembly GCA_029531755.1). Lineage (NCBI taxonomy): Eukaryota > Metazoa > Echinodermata > Holothuroidea > Aspidochirotida > Holothuriidae > Holothuria > Holothuria leucospilota. The sequence continues at coordinate 15,034,292 of CM055970.1, forward strand.
CTGGTCTTGGAATTTACTCCATTCCAGTGTGTGTTTATTTATATTTGGCTGATAAAATTTAATAAAATTGGGATATTGTGTGGTGCAAAGAGGTATTTATCTTTTCTATACACACATATAAAAAAATGTGAAAATGTGTGCGGTGGTGTGTTGCGCTGAGTAAAGTAAACCTAATAATTCGATTATCATCTCTTTCTTTGTTTGTCACACTTTGCCCTGTTTTGTCACATGTGTTAATTTGACACAGCTTTCCCCACTTTGACCCAAATTTTCAGGTGTGACAATCATGAAGGGAAAAGCGTGGTCGTGTGTGTCAGAGTTAGAGTTAGAGTAAGATGAGGTTTTTCGGCTCAGTTTCTAACCAATTGGTTTAAGTCGGGCCGGCCACGGCCTTTTTCCCAGTTGTGGCTCACTGGCTTGTTTTCCTTACGGCATTCCCCGCCTGTCGTAAGAGGCGACTAAAGGGGAGGACTTGAAACGAATTTATCTAGTTGACACTGTGTGACACATTCGTGTTGGTGTGTCGTTAAATATTATCTAACTAACCAACTAACTAACTAACTAACTAACTAACTAACTAACTAACTAACTAACTAACTAACTAACTAACTAACTCCATTGCTTATGCTGAGCACCAAGCACAATGGGAGTAGGTTCCATTTTTAAAGTCTCCGGCATGACCCGGCCAGGAGTCGATCCCCAGACCTTCCGGCTGCAAGTCGAATGCTCTAACCACTTGACCATGCAGTCGGTCGTTTGTGTCAGATTCGTTCCAATACCACATGTGTCACCACTCATGAACCACACTACTTGATTCCTTGCTGAAGCAAAAAGAAACTGATGATGCAATCACGCGGGCATTTGTGAGTGTTACTGCGTGTGCGGGTGGGCGTGTGGCAAGTGTGTTTGTGATGCTTGATAATTTTCATACTTGGGATATATAATTATTATATTAAGAAAAAGATCCTACTGTTTTTGGAGGTTAAACGTTATGTGAGGTCACCAGAGGTCAAAATTCAAAAACCTTGGAAACATGATATCTATAGGTAGGGAAGCATGGATGCTTTTCATACTTGGCATGTGAATGCGTTCTAGTAAAAAAATAAACCCTATTGATTTTTGTAAAGGGCAAAGGTTATCTGAGGTCACCGGAATGAAGTAAAACTGCTTGTAAGCATGGTATCTAAAGATAGCAACGATGGACAACCTTCACGCTTGGTATATATTTTATCATACTGAGAGGAAGAACCGTTTTGTTTTCAGTGGATTCCAAAGATTATTTGAGGTCATCAGAGGTCAAAAACTAAAAACTTTGAAAAAACACGACATTTTAAGACAGGGATGATGGATCCTTTTCATACTTATATAGGTGTGCTACTTTAAAAGAGAATTCCTATGAATTTGTTGGAGGTCTGAGGTCATATGAGGTCATGAGAGGCTCAACTACGAAAACCTCGTAAACTAAATAGACAGTGTGTCTGGTGTTTCGTGATAAACGAAAAGACAGGGCCGAATTTTTGACCATTACAAAATATTGCTGTAGAGTACATTTATTTTGTTCACAAGCATAACTCTGTTACAGTAATTATACTAATTTAAATTTATGAATACTTAGAAAGGATGAAAAGGATGCTGTGAATATAGCATAATAGAAATACTATACACTACACGAGTTCTTTAATGGCCTAGTGGATTAGAGTTCGGTTTCACGTAGACTGTCCAGGTACGAATCTATCCTAAGACATGTTTTGTTTTGTTTTGTTTTTCCTTTTTCTTTTTGTTATTCACTTGATGGGGTTCAAAGGTGTATTCTTTCTAATCTATCTATGCTGCCAACACACCCCTACCAATATGACATTTATAAACATATATATATTTAATTGCACATTTATGTCTTTCTGGGTTTGAAAAAGAGAAAAGTTGGAAAAAGAAAGGCATTTGTGACACGCTCCATATCCTTATAATTACCTCTCATGAAAAAGTAATAGTTTCTTTGTCTTAATTCGATTTTTTCCTGACTTGTTTTAATGTATCTTAAGTTTCTTATCACTAGCGCTAGCAAGCATTTGAGCTAGTCAAAATAAATTTTTGGTTGAGTACTTGAGGCAAGATATTTTTTGTTTTGTTATTTGCTCGTCTGCTTTGTGTGTTCACACTACAATTTGGCATTTGGTGAAGTGTTTATTCGTCATTTAAATGTGACTATATGCATTATGGTTTTGTATTGGAAAGTTGGTCTGTTAGTTGCTTTGATGGTCCTATCGCTCATGATATGTCCAGATGGTAAGTGTGTAAATATTGCTTTCAAAATTGTGGACTAGTGGCATTAGACATTCACTGGAGATATGATGATACTTGACTCAAGTAAAGACCAAAACAGTTTGCTGTATAATCAATCTGAAATATTTGACTCTTATAACGATTCCTATTGATACAAAGTAGTTTATTTTTTTTTTTCAAATTCGAATTAAGTAAACCCAAGACATTCTTTAATCAAAACATCATATTTCATCCTTATTTAACTCATTTGAGATCATAGGACTGTGATTGTAACAACATGTATATAATATACTAAAAAATATAGAACCGTTTATGTAGAAAAAAGTACTTTCGGAAAATCAGAATGATCATTTCTTGAAAACACCGTATACGTTGATGAAAGTAAGAAGACATTCCTTTTCACAATCAGAAATAAATCATAAACTCTTTACTAAAGATTTTGCTTAATACGCACTCTTATAATACGAAACAGGAAGTTTAATGTGACCTTTACTGTGGCAAAGCAACACTGAACACAGAACATTGGAGGTTTTAAATGGCGCACGTTTAAACTTTCATGTATACTCATTTTATCCTAGAGAATAAATTTCGTAAAACAAAACATTAAAGACTTTATTTAAATTGAATTAAAGATTAAATTGAATCAAAGAATCGCGAGTAGTAAATAAGAACTGCTTATTTAGTATTTAAGCGCCTGGAAATAGTTTGTCTTTTCTCAAATTTAGCAAAAAGTGAGCTTTTACGTGAAAAAAATCAATTGCGCACATCAGATTTACTTTCTGAATAAAACATATACAAATGCAAAAGGCGAAACAAGATTAAAAATTCTGACCCGTAGGAGTTTAACTCAGGCGCGGATCCAGACATTTCGAAAGGGGGGGGGGGGGCTGAAAGCCCCCTTGCATATTCTCCTAGATTAACATTATGCTACTTTTGACGCATTTGTTATTGTTGGTGTTGCGAAGGGGGGGGGGCGGACTGAGGCCTGGAAAGCCCACCGGTGGATCCGCGCCTGTAACTTCTTGTGTTTTTCTTTTAAAATGATAGGAATGGGATTAATCTCCCATATAGCTCCCTTATTTATATCACAGTCATACACAATTGTACTTTTGAAAGCCCCTATGACGTCACTTTTCTTCACCTTATAGATACATATTAAATTAATTAAATATAAATATGTATTATGACTCTTGTCCCTATTGATGCGGCAAAAACACCCAATAGAAAACGATATTTAATTTAGGGGTTGTTATCACGTGCAACTATATTATCGTCTTAGAGATGCCATCGTTAGCTCTAACATTATATTTCATTCTGACCCTTACGTAAGCGTATGATGCAGCTTCTTTATCAAACGATGTACATATAAGATACCTTTATCAAAAAGATCTTTTTTTCAAAGATCAGAAGTCCATTTACTGCATGAAATGAAAGCATTCTCGCTTTAACTCTAAAGACACTCTGGCGAATCTGACACTGAGCGGGAATCTGGTCATTTGTTATTGCTAAATTTTATTATATAGTCCAGAGTTCATAATGTCGTAGTATCCCGTCAAATTTGTACTCTGTATCATAACATTAAAAGAGAAACATTCCTTTTGGTAGAAACCAGCCGTCAAAACACACTGGTAACAGGGCAGAATAGATATTGGTACCGTATTGTGAATGAAATGACTTTGACACCAGAAGCTTACAACATTCATCCCATGGTCATTGAAACTGATGTGGAATTAAGTACGTTTATTTGAAAGCGACAATGTAGCTTTTGATTCGTAATTGTCTACAAGTCCAAAATAGTGCGCGTAATTATTTGTTAAACAAATGAGCAGTTGATTTAAAAAATAAAGAAACTGTGTTACATGATTATTTCATGTATTCCATGTATATGTAAAATGAAATTGCAAAATAACACCTAAAGCCGGGTCGTATGTGCCGAGCACGTTCTACTACACCATCAACGAACGGGCTTTAAAGATGTGCTATTTGTAATCTTTTTATAGTCACATCACCCTTTACATTTGTTCAAAATTAAGTAAGTAAAATTACAATCATCAATTCCTGTAACAATTATGCTCCTGAAAAAGTATGTGTTGTTCCCTTTAATTTTATCTTTAAAATGTGGTACAAAATTCAGCTCTAACTTTCCGGTGGTCACGTAACGACACAATTTGGAGGTACCGCCCACTGCATATATTTAGTTTACAAGGTCTTAATTTCACCTCTGATGACCTGAGATAACCTTTGACCTACAACAACAATGAAAATTCTGTAGTATGAAAAGTATCAATCATCCCTGTCTTGAAATATCGTGTTTTTTCAAGGGTTCTAGGTTTCCACTTGTGTTGAACTGAAATGACCTTTGACCACCGCTGAAAACAATTGGATTTACATCCCTTTAATATGATAAATTAATATATTTAGTATGAATAGTGTCCATCTTTGCTATCTTGAGTAATCGTGTTTAGAAGCAATTTTCAACTTTTGCGCATTTTCACATCCGGTGACCTCAGATAATTTTGACCTCTAACGTATGTAATAGCGTTCATTTTCCGACCATAACGCATTCACATGTCAAGTGTGAGAAGTATCCATGTTTCCTACCAAGGGATGTAGCGTCTACAATATTCTTGTTTGTTACCTCTGATGACCTCATATTACACTTGACCTCCACTAAAAAAAATACGAAACTTCCTCTTAACATGGTTAATCTATATTCCAAGTATGAAAAGTATCCATCATGCTATCTTTAGGTATTTTGTGTATACAAGCTAAGTGTCATACACACACACATGCACACACGTACTCTGGCCAGTCTGATTGCATAGATTTCTATTCTCTTCGGCAAGGAATCAAAAAGAAACAAATCAACTGTTTTGGGGGTGGTGGGGGTTTCTAGCACCTTATGGCTTGTTGCCCTCGTAGCTCTCAAACCATTCAGTTTGGCCGGTCTCCTTATCCGACACATAGAGGAAATAAAAACCCTTAACTGGAAAACTTAATGCATAATTAGCTGTGCGTATTGACATTTTGAAGAAAGTATAATTATGTGGTTCTGCAAAGAGACGTATTAGGCTTTTTTGCCATTTCGCCAAATTGTAACTTTGCAAAATACTTGCATGATGGGAACTATAATATAGGAATGTCAAACATTATAGCCTTTCTTTTGCATTAAAAGTGACTTTTAGGAGACACAAACATCTTTTGGGCATGCTCAGATATTAAAGGGTACAACCTGGAATAATTGGACGTATTTGAAAACTCGTGAAACCTTCAGTCTTTCCGTGTTACTCATAGTATTCAGTAGGAAACCACTATAGCAGCCACATTTTAATATGACACGGATATTGTCTTCAGTATTATGCTGATAAATGAACAGCAACTGATAGTTCATGCCATGATAAAGATCCTTACCTTAGTTTCTACGTTTCTTAGTTACGGCACCGGTGGTCGCAACATTCTTCCATTTAGCAGCGTGCCACAAACAGCAAATGAACACATTTTTTGCATAGCTCCTTTTTATTTTGAATAATTAAATCTGTGAGGGAGATCTAACTTCCCTTGCTTGAAGAGTGAGTGAAACCGTTGTTTTAACTGTCCATAATATGATGATGATGATGATGATGATGATGATGATGATGATGATGATGATGATGATGATGATGATGATGATGATGATGATGATGATGATGATGATGATGATGATGATGATGATGATGATGATGATGATGATGATGATGATGACGATGTGATGACGATGACGATGACGATGACGATGACGATGGCGATGGCGGTGGCGGTGGCGGTGGCGGTGGCGGTGGCGGTGGCGGTGGCGGTGGCGGTGGCGGTGGCGGTGGCGGTGGCGATGGCGATGGCGATGGTGATGTTGTTGTTGTTATTGCAACTGTATCATTGATACAAATCATGAATCAACCTTTTAGTATCAGATATTTTTGCCTTATGTACAATTCAATACCGCAAATTAATTTGAATACAATGTAGTGTCACATTTCAAAAACGTTTGTAGAAATAGTAATTCACTATCATCTCAAGCAACTCAGCCAATGGTAATCAAGCCTGAATACTCACGTCACGGAAAAAAAATCATTTAGCTAATTCAAATAAAAATGTAAGAATCGTGACATATTTTACAAATATATTACAGAAAAGATATTGCATAGGTTTTGTAAGCTGAAACAACATGAAGAATGAATACAAAACACCAGTCGTTGATCCAAGAACCTCCCTTTAAACAAAAACATGACATAGATTACAAATGAATATTTTGAAAAGTATCATCCAATTCATTATAAGTAAAGTGTCTTTTACTGGCTTGTCTTCTGGAGATCTGCTTTTCTACCTCCAAAGCAAATTTAAATTAATGCTCAAGCCCAAAAGATATTTCGTAGTTTGTTTTCTTGCTTACATTGAAATCTAATATTTCGAGTGATAAATTAAGAAGTTATTATGATGATGATGACGACGACGATGATTGCACAATAATACTATCTTCTACATAAAATTAAAATATTCAGTTATATAGTTGTCTGAATTTCCAGGTATGTCAGTAATATCATCAGGTGCATTTTTCTAAGATGTGGCACAAAGTTCAAGGGTTAAGCTTTTAAACAAATTAATAAGGAAACCTTAGTATATCACTGATATTTGCATTAAGTCATGCTTAACCACAATTGTCTTGAAATACGGGCATAGTAGACTATTTGAGAAACGGGCACACCTATAGTCTCTACACGACAATTATGTGTGAAACTTATACCAGACTATCTTTAATAAATGCACGCCATCCTCATTGAAACTTGGAAATATGTGGACAGCTTCAAAGTCATCCCAGAACCCCCTCATACATATACGTATAATGCGTTAATGGAGTTTCCCACCCTTGCACAATGTACTGAAATCTTTACATGAAACGTTTAACTGTAAATACACATTCTCATCAGCATAAACCCAGTATATCGGGAAGATATATCTCTCATCCAACTTTTAAGACATCCTTCCGTTGACTTTCATCCTTCAGCAGCGGGGTCGCCAAGGATGGCGGGGCGCAGGAGGCACTTATCTCCCTCAAACTATTTTCGCACACCCCCCCCCCCCCCGCTGTCAGATCCCCATGAGAATTTGGGTATTAAAACATATTTGCCCAAGGATAAACATTTATGAATTGTAAACCAGTTATGTATTTAGAGCCAAGGACCAACTGTCACTTAATCATGCGGGGGGGGGGGGTAAAATTGGACAAAAATTGTCAAAACAACACTTTGCTCCCCTTTTTGAACTTAGTGAAGCATTGTCTTACTGGGAAATATATTCCAGAGATATCATTTTAACATCTATGTTCAACAGCTGTAGGATCACTGAGACAGTAGGTCCTCTCCATTCATGCAATTTGACTATCTTTTATCTTGAGTTCACTGTTACGTTACAAAACTGGTAAGAGTGTAAATTTTGTTGCCTTTCTGACCCTTCCTGAAGTAGAAAGGAATTCATGCAATCACACCCGCTTCATGTTTATGAAAGTGTATGTCTGTGTGTATGTGTGATTGTAACCTTTTGCTTTTGAACATGGTGTTTCCATTATAGCATGTCATTGACACTTCTCATTCTTAATATATGGAGTTATCATATTAAGTGAAAGATCTGTATTGTTTTTGGTGGAGGTCAAAGGTCATGTGAGGGCTCCAGAGGTCATAAGACGAAGACATTGTAAACGAGATATTTCAAGACAGGGATGAACTTAGTCCTCAATCAGGCCCTACACACTACGCTCCATTGGCACTTTGCTCCGTGTAGTAGGTCCTTAGGCGATACATTGACAAAATCAGGATTTAGCCACAACCGCGGCGTTGTGGCAAACACTTTATGCTCTCACGACTACAAATCGGCTCGGTTACTCACCAAACTGTCACCGATGTAAGTTGACAACGATAAAAACACTATTACACCTTCAATGAGTGAAAATGTTGATAAATTTTATGAAAAAATGACTTATTATTTCACTACCAGGCTGCCTTCAAGTAGCCGTCTGCTTAGAGCTATCTGCAGTGACCTTTGACCACCGTTAGCTCAACTGTCTGCGTCAATGGGTCAAAGTGATGTTTTTGTATAAAACTTTTGCAGCATGCTTCATAAAGATTCTTCGCATACGCAGTCGAGTAGACTTATATGGCGGAAAGCCGAGTAGGGTCATGGGATATTATCCGCGTCAATGGGCCGAGGTGGTTCTTACAATATGACACTTTTCAACGTATGATATAAAGATCATTCGCATACGCAGTTGGGTATGGTTGTGGAGTAGGATTATGGGATTAAGAAGTCATTTCGTCTGCAGAAGAGTTAGGCCTCGCATCGCAGGTGAAAATAAAACCAATTTTCTTGAAAATTTCATGCAAAATAACCGAATGACGCTCTAGAAGTTGCCAAAAAAGAAAGATAAAAAAGTAACAGATTGTATTTAGTGCTCGTTAGTGTCATATGTGATCGCAAGGTACGGGAAATTTGTGATATATCATTATTATCCTATTTACTGGAAATGCCTATGCAGAGAATAAGGGCCTTGTATTCGGAGTGTAGTCTTACGGAGCGTAGTATACTAGGCCCTGATTGAGGGCTAGGATGAACTATACTTTGCATATTTTGTATATGTGTAGAAGATTTGTCACTTTAATAGAGAGAGAACCTTATAGGTTTTGTTGGAGGTCGAAGGTCATCTGAGGTCATCAGAAGTGAAACCACGAATCAAAACATCGAAGAAAAATAGGCAGTGGTTGGTACATCCCCATTCGTGACCACCGAAAAGTTAAGGCTGAACTTTCGTACATCATTCCAAATGATAAAATTATGGAAAACAGCATATATTCTTTCTAAAACATAATGTTACAGTACTTGATAATTTAAATTGCTTTCTCTAATAAGAACACTTGGGAAAGACGCTTTGACTATACAATTTTAAATACATGCGCCTTAAAATATGAAGAGGAAACTTGACTCTCCTGATTCTCGCGGAGGCGGAGACAAGCTCTATATTAGGAATGGCAAGCTTATGAATAACATATGGAGTTCAGAGGTCATGCGAAGTCAACAGATGTCAATTTGCGAAACATCGTAACACATGGTTTTCAAGAAGAGTAAATTTCAAGGATTAGCCTTTCTGGAACAAAGCATTGTCTTCTCGTCGAACAAATCACTTGGCCTTTTGGCTTTGTGGTTTAAAGTACATCTAATAACTATGACGTTACTTTAATAGTTGGAAAGTGTCCTTCTATTTCACATAACCTCGCCTTAGAATTAGAAGAGGAAATTTGACTCTCCTGATCCTCGCCGAGGGGGACGCAAGCTCTATATTAGGGATCGCAAACTTGTGAACATTTGGAGTATATATAATTCTTGCACGCCTCGGGCGTTCACCAGGGATGATTTCAGTGGGGACTAGCGACCCTTTCCTAATTCATTTGACGAAAAATGGTACAATTTTAGGTTTCATACACCGGCTTCATTTTTCCAAATTCTATTGGAGAGATGACCCGTATTTCCGTAAGATAATGGTCTCAACATTAATTTTTACTAGCAGAATGAGTAAAATCTTCGTTATTAAGCCCAGTTTGAACCTAAACATGATCTTTGGACAACACTCACACCCCGAACCATCAATGAATCTTTCATATAAGTTAGGATAACAAAAACGATCAAATTATGACTTTCATTTTGTGGTAATGTAATAAATGTAATAAATGACTTAATATAGCGCCCCATCATAAGATATGCTCGGCGGCGCTTTACACAGAAAACGCCTTACAAAACAAGTAAGACTTAAGCTTAGATTTAAACGAAAGTACACTGTGAGTATGCCTGATATCAGCTGGGAGTTTGTTCTACAGTGATGGAGCAGCACCAAAGATGGCGCGGTCACCAGAGTTAGTTTTTGTAATGGGGGGCCCAAAACAGGTCGTCATCAGACGAGCGAAGGGTACGGACGGGTTTGTAGAGACCAACCAAGTCATTAATGTATTTTGGGGCTTTTTGGTCTGCCTAGTGCGCATACAGTAACATTTGGAGGTAATTAAATATTTAATTTGAATGGTTTCAGTTTCTTAAATTCCCTAGAGCCTCCAAGGGCTATGCCCCATGGACCGCTATCGGGGCGTTGTGTCTGAAACCACTAGGGCCCGATGGGAGTCCCTGGACTCCAAAGCCTTCAACAGAACCCTTTGCGTCACCACGACGCATCCAGCGCAGCTCAGAACTTCATGTTGGTGTGCCCCTCCAGTGGAACGTTTTGCCCCCTCCGTGCGGCGCTACTGCTTTTCAACAAAGCAACTTTCGTTTCAAGCGTCAATTGTTTTTTCCTTGTTCACTTGTGTTTCCGACACTGTTTACTACACACTTACATACTTTAAATAAATATGAGAAACCGATGTGACATATATTTAATGGATATGGTATAAATAAGAGCACATCTGATGATGTGCTCGTGTGCCCCAATGAAAAATTAGATCTGCTCCATCTATTTAAAGAAGCCGCTCATAGAAGAATAACGTCGCATCATTCTTTTCGTAAATGTGCAGTAGATACAAACACGTTGGTGTCCCCTGACAAGTTGTGTAACTGAAAGGTTGATACATCTGACGATTTTCATTAGGTATCTATATTAATTGAAGTATTGTAATGACCATGATATAAAGCATAAAATAAACGTCGCTGGTTCTCAGAAGGAGTCCGCGTGACTAAGTATTCTTACGTGTTGTACACTCGCAGTGGACGTATGATCAAATTTCGATACAATATTTGCACGTCTCTTCAAGTTTGATGCTTTAACGTGAAAACTCTTCAGAAATGGCGTCCATCATTTTGTCCATTGGTCTCTTAAATTGCAGGTATTTATCCTTTAGTATTAAAAAGAACCGATTTACAACCATTTGGGACCTTTTCTCAACTGAGTTTTGACTTTTCTTCTTTTCAAGTGGCCGAATCTGGCGACGGAGACTTTTACTTCCCAGAAGTCTTTAAGATACCAGCTTGTTATTGGAAGGGCTTCCACTGCCACGACGTTTCGGACTGTATTCCCGAAGAATTAAAATGTGACGGGATTGAGGACTGCAAAGACGGTTCGGATGAAAGCGATTGTGTTTGTAAGTTGCTAGAACCTCTGTAACCTGCAGGGGCTTAGTTTCGGAATGAAGGCAGGACTGGCACATATACAGTTTAGGTACGAAGTGCATATCTTTTTATGTTCTGGTAACCGCGTAGGATATATCTATCTTTTCTCCAATCAAATTTAACCTACTCTATTTACATTACTCCATTACTGCATAGTTGAAAACAGAGCACAGACCTGCAAGGCACGCAAAAATTTTTCTTCCAAGGGAGATATCTTAGTCTTTTTCTCCGTGTACAGAGGCGTAGGAAGCAGTGTCTTACTTTAAATTTAATCAGGAAGTGTAGAAAAACATTTGCAAAAAAGGCAGTCAAGTCATATTAAGCAGAAAAAGATCAAATGTCGGGACGGCTGACCCCTATCGCTTGTATGTTATAGTATTGTTTATATTATTGAACTGTGGCAGAAAAATATAATCTGCACAGAGGGCAAAACGAAACGACTATTTATTGTCCAATTTGAATAAACCATTTTCCCTGATGGCAAATGTGGGGAACTGTCCAAGCGATTGGCGGAGGTTGACCTGCTTATACGCACTTTGTCGTATTGTCCGTTGGTATGACTCCTTGGCAACCTTGGACCACCTTGACCTGATCTCCGCCCACCATTGTTTTGACTGACGTTGAGAAACGGATTTTGTAGCTTATTGTAAAAGCCACTTCAAAGAGTAAGCTTTTACTACCTCCCTCAACTATCTAGCACGTATGGACAGTTTAAGAGAAAGTTTGGCATCCCAAATACCCTTAATTGCAGGAATTCTACTTTAAACTACAAATCTGTCAGTGGAGCTTTGCGTCTACTGTTAAGTCGCTAACCATTGTGCATTACCATACATTGCAATAACCCCTATTCTTAAATCAGAGCTTTTGTCACTACAGTTCTCTTTTTTTGTCATGCATCAGTGTGGAAGCAAGTCTGGGGGAATACGTGGCTGAGTCAAACGTTCTACATTGCTAGAAAATCCACTTTTGTGGACTAACTGCACGACTATGCGTCGGGCACCATTATGTTGGAAAGGGATGTCAAACGCGATCGTATCACACCTAATGGGACGAACGTGCTGCCCCTCTTTATCAGCCGCTAATCTATAATATTGCCGCCATGTCAGTAGTATTTCGGAACTTTGTATCACATAAGGCAGACAAGTCCTTTGAAGAAGTTTTCAAATCACTAATATCTAGCCCCAAACCACAATCCAAACAGTAGTCCCCTGTAATTCCCTACTTTATCCCATCAGTGAGCTGGAAGATTGTTTGCTTTAGCTAGCAGAACAATTGATTTCCTTATCTTGGCTTATGCTTCAGTGACTTGCAGCTGCATTTGGTTATTGATACTAATCAAGGGTCCCCGTCCAAATGCCTGATTTGCCGGGTATGTGGTTAACAGAGTTCTAAAGCAACTGTCTGCCTAATGAAAAAGAACCAGGTCAGAAGTTACAAAAAAGCAAATGGACAGGACCTTAGCTTGGACAAAGTCTCTCTCACATGAGAAAAAGGTGGGTGAGGGTCATTACACAATCCTAGCAGAGCGTCATCACTTGACAGGAAGCGTCAAACATGCTTCCCGGATTGTCTAAAATTCCACTGTGTGGACTTTGCACATTTGTATGTTAACATTCGCCTTTTCAGCATTTTGAGATTTCACCCCTTAGAAATTTCTATTTTAAGACAAAAAAGGAAACTAGACAATTTTATTCAGTAAAATATTTTCGTAGGTTTAGCAGGGCTGAATGCCTGCTTTAGAATTATATCGACTTTAACTTTTTAATAAAGATAATCGTACACAGGTTAAAACACACCTCAACAATCGCAGCTTCTATATGTGCGATGTTTTTCATTCCATTCCACTTAATTAATATTTGAGGGGTCTTTAGCTAAATCTTTGAGGGGTCTTTAGCTAAATCGAATCAGTTTTGTTTCTCCTTAATTTAATAAAGAGGTGGGCAGACACAATTGTCCCTTCAAGAGTCTGGTGAAACATGATTGGTATTTTTAAGCAGGAAGAAGGTAAAATATTCTATTGCGCATACAACACTTGTGGTAGAGCTAGATATACTAAAATTCCGTGATTTACCTTCGAAACTCTCGTTTTCTCGTACAATCATTGTTAGGGGACAGTCAGGTACAATGTTTCTTATTTAAGCATGCTATGGTACAACTTGTTATCAATTTGAAGAAATAATTTTAACGCCATTCCTTTGAGAACGATTTCAGTTTTCTTATCCTCCCTTAGGTAGTATTTGGGCAAGAGAGGGTGAATGTATGGCACATTCTTATCCTTGTGAGAATGGATGTGAGTGCGTCCCTTATTCCTTTAAATGTAACGGCCAGGGCGACTGTTTTGATGGTTCTGATGAGTCCCATTGTGAAGGTAAGTTTTTCTTTACCATAAACTCCGTTATCAAATATAAGTTGTATAAGCAGATAAGCCAAATAATAGAGTTACTTGGTTACGGTAAAATTCTAACTTCACCACTAAGTCTATTGCTGTGGCTTTTACCCAGTCCCTAACTTTGTTCAGTCTTGCTGGAAACCCGGCACTCCTACTAAAGATGGCTGTGCTTTCACAATAATAATCTTATTTAAACCAAAATATGATAATTATATAGAACTCAAAATAGTTCAGTCCAAATGGAGCATCAGTGTGCACATCATCAACCTTCACATCCATGAGGAAAGGGGACAATAATTTGGTTCTGTATTATTTGGTTAACGCACATGAGATTTACTATATAATCCTTTAATAATATGGTTGAGCTTGTGGAATACCTGTAATCAGGTACTATTTATGCAAAACCTCAATATCGTTTGATGGTGGTGTTAATTTTTGAGAAGACTTTCCACTAACTCAATGGTAAACAAAAATGGTTATTCGGGCCAGCTTCGGGCACAGATTTAAGCCTATTTATTACATGAGTACTAGAACATTCATAGACATTCACATACAGTACATCAAGGCCGAAACCATGGGGGCATATCCGTCACCATAATTCGGCTGGCGGGCGGAATGCCCTGTTTGTCCCATATTATCTAGTCAAGACCTTAACACTTGCTGTTATTTGCGATGGCGGAGGGATGATGATATTAGATGACTTTGTGGTTTTGCAAGTGGATATGTCATGGTGCTAGATAGCTTGCATCCCTTAGATTGTCCGTTTGCTTTTGTTTCTTTCATGCACTAGGAACTTGGAAAAATGGCCCAGTTTATGCCAGAAAGTAATAAAATTGCACTCTTTTTGACTTTGGGGTAGCATATCCACAATATTGCCCACGGAAATCTAAATTTTGAAGGCCAACGCCATTTTTTCTAATTACAACAGCTTTCTGGGTGACTTTGAGAAAGCATAATAAACATTTACGTACCGTACTCTTATACATATAAGCTAACATAATGATGCACATACATTTACGTATATGTATATAACTTTGTTTACATAATACACGTATATGTTAACACTGTAGGGATCATTGTTAGTTTTCGGACACAATGTGCAAGACAAATCGCCTCTCTTCAAAGCCATTTCAATACAAACTAGGACGTATCTACCCTCAATAAAAACTGTTGTTTGGGAATTAAAATCTACGCAGCATAAATATTGTGCATTACTGATAATGTAATTTATTTATTTATTTTTTTCTTGCTCCTTGAAATAAATTTGGATAGGTTGTAGTTTCTCTGGAGATGTCTAAAAGGTTTAAAGGTTATCTTGGCAAAAAACGATGTTCAGGCCCATGTATAACTTCTTTGATAGATGGGTTGGACATTTTGAAATAAAGACCATCTTTATTTCTGAATCAGTTGACAACTTGTTAGAAATTACGATTGTAGGGAAAACTATCTTTTTTAAGGAGAGTGGGGGGCGTTGAGCGCATGTTTGACAATATTCAAGGAGAGGTGACCATTAGTGGACAAGTGGTGAACAAAATATTCTAACCAAATATAAGTGTTGTAGTCGAGTCCCCACCTCCCGAGTCCGAGTCCTCACCTGCCGGCTCCGAGTCCGAGTCACTGGTATTCGAGACCGATCTATATATATATATATATATATATATATATATATATATATATATATATATATATATATATATATATATATATATAGAATACATAGTTGTGAAACAACACTGGAAATAGTGCTCAGCCGATGGGAGCGAGTATAAATCCTAATAATAAGTAAACTCTATGACATTTTCAAGATACAAATTTGTTTCGTATGGGCTAGTAGCCCACACTCTTCAGTCTTCAAGACTGAAGAGTGTGGGCTACAAGCCCATACGAAACAAATTTGTATCTTGAAAATGTCATAGAGTTTACTTATTATTTGGATTTATATATATATATATATATATATATGCGCGCATATGAATACATAGATCTAAACATAGACGTATTTTTATACTTAAACGTATATGCAAATGTAAACATTTGTTTATGTTATGCTGGTAACAAAATGTGCTCATTAGCGGCACCGAAGGATCACAAATCTTTCCTTAGTACTATTGGGTGTACTTTCAGATGTCAAGAACAATCAAACTTTTACCATACAGTTTTAAATCCAACAGCCGATTGATATGAGTGACTGACAGGTAGGACAAAAGATAGAATAAATCGGAGGTTCCAGACAATGACAAGAGAAGGTTAGACGGGGGGGGGGGGGACGGAGCGGGCAGAAAAATGTTCTGTTGAAGAAATTTTGTGCATGTTATACAACATTCTGCAATATCACGAAATCTGAAATAGTATACGTCCATATTGGTATCCGCTAGGGCCATACCCAGTTTAGGGTAAAGACCTCAAAGAGTGGTATTAAAATGTTGGCGACATTCGAATAAAGTAAAGTGGAGGAAAGTGTATTGTAGGGGAAGTTTTACCAGTTTTGGAAAAAGCAAATTGAAAGACTAAAGGCTTTTCACCACAGTAGAGAACCAAGTGTGTTGCATGGAGAGAAAGTCAAAGGGGCACGAACCGAAATCTTGTAAAATATTTTACTAAATTTGTCTAAAAGTAGCGTCATGTTTAACGAAATCTAGTAAATTTTGAATCACATTTCGGTTTATGCCCTTACGGATTAGATTATTTATAGAGCACTGATTGCGTAACTCTCAGCGTTGCATGGTGATATCCCAGTTAATAGCATGTATTAAAAGCCTCTCCATATGACGTTGTATGTAATATTTGACCGTGTGAGTCTAAGAATGTCACAGTAAGAGTGTATGTAGCAAAAGATGAGCGAAGTACGGCGCAAAATTGGTCTTTCATAATCAGTAGAGCTAAATGTTACCGTCCTTTTCGAAAAATGAAATTGTGAGGCATTAAAGGGATCCCATCCTCCTCAACCAAAATATTAGGTACCATGCCTTATAGGCCTACACGTGAAAATATTAGCAACTATTGTAGGTTTTATCAAAATACTACAAGGGTGCCCCTTACATCCTCCCTAACCAACTTATTGAAGGAGAGTATGTCTCGGATCCCACGTACACAGTGTTTAGCGAATATCACTTCAGTTGACCAACTCTACGGGAGGACTAAACATCCTCTGCCTTCAACCAGATTTGAAAGGTAATGTACTGCATGTGTGTATACGAATGTCTTCTTAATCACCGAACGGTCACTCGGATAAGTGAGCGCGCAAAGCGCTCACAGGTAAAATCGAGGGTAATGATCTTTCGAGTCACTGGAAAATCTAATAACCACACAAATATCAGTAAATTATACGGTTTTTTGCCAAAATACCTTAAGATATTCTGTCCCCGACCCTCACCCAAGTTATCGGAAGGTACTATGTCTTACACTCACAATATCAAAAAAAAAAAAAAACATTATAGTAGTTCACCAAATATTAGGGAGAGGAAAGCTGGTCCATCTCCAACCAAATCATGGTGGGGGCATGGCTTCCATCCTCCCGTGGTAGTCGCCCATGATTAAGAAAAAGAAATAAATGATCAGTTTGCACACTGCCTATTAGGCCTATTCAGTCATGTTGTGTGTTATGATATACGCCTTTACCTTAGAACTTTTACGAATATCATCTACACTAGACAGTGCATATTCCAGACATTCAGAGAACAAGGTAAACGATACATATGACTACTGATTAAGTGCATAAAAGTGATTTTAAAATTCTGCCTGTCTCGGGCCCGGTCTCGGGAATTTTATAGCCGAGTCACGAGTCCCGATTGTACGAGGCCAAGTTCGAGTTCGAGTCTTTGCTTACCGAGTCCGAGTCACGAGTCTGTGCCCTTAAAGTCGTGACTCGAGACCGGCCTAGAGTCCGAGACCTATCTCGAGTCGTATTGCACTGCCAGATATGCCTCTTAGCTCATTGCATGCCTTGTACATTGCTTCTGAACCTTGCATTCTGTAGTTTGCGATACTACAATTAAAATAATTACACTTGCCAAGACAAGTAAAGTCGAAAATTATATTCCTTAAAACCATTTACTAAGAATCTACGTTTTGATGTCTAAGCTCTGTAAAATGCAATAATATGAAAATCAACCACATGAGTCTTTCAAACTCGAAATCTGAAAGTCACAAACGTTAAGATGCAATCTACAAGGCCCAGACGCGTAGCCGGATTTGATCTTGGTTAGGGTGTCGGGAATAATGAGACAGCTACCTGCCAGATGGCCCGTCAGAGGCGACTGCAAAATTGATTCTTTTAAGGACATTTTGGTTATCCTTTACTTCTTTTATTATACAAACGTTTGAAGTAGAATTGACATTACCTTCAAGAAGAAATTGAAATTTTATCACAGTTCCAAAAGTCCATCTATTTTCATGTGTGGCAACAGAACATGATCTCTGTGTTGTCAAAATTCAGTTTTTTGTTTATCAACATAAAGGTAAAATTGTATTGCGTTACATTCCAGAAATGCAAATCCCATTTTTTTATAGCAAGATAGCGTAAAATGCACTGACATGCTTTTGGTATCTGCATTTTTCTTTCGGAAAAATGGGAATGAGCCAAATATTATACATTGGAATTAGTTTTCACCATTTTTATGGGAAGTACCGTATTTGCCAATCCCAGACTAGGAGAACACGTTGCCCCAAAATCGCTGTATGTTTTCTACACACCAAATGTCATGGCAAATCATCCCTTCCCCTTACACACACACACACACAAACTTTTCAAGGAGGACGAACTTTTCAAGAGCCCGAGTGTTATCACCAGCTTAAGCAAGGCACTGGATCTGGGCTATTATAGAAATGCTGTCAAACTTCATCATTTGCTGTCATCTGTTTAATGTGCACCCTATGCCATTTGAAAAGTGCTTCATTTTAATGTCACCTGCGTTGTAAAAATAAAGAGACTTTATCCCACTGTTTTCCATGGGGACGATGTGCACCTTCAACTCTCGGGACCCTAATACAGGACCCTAAACCCAAGTCCTCCGGTGTAGCTCCAGCGGGGAAATTAAGTCTTTTTAAAATGAGACCGCATATCTGTCCGTAGTACTTCTACTTTACTTTCAGTTTTGTCATTGTTTCCGGCCCTCTCACTCTTAGTTCCCACAAACAATAACAACAACACAGAAATATATGAACCTCATATATTTCATTAAAGGAACGACTTACATTTTCCAAGGTGTTTGGAAAGTGGGCATTACTTAATTATTTAGACCCCAGATACTCTCATCATGCTGTACTGTACTGACTCGAATGGGGAGTTTTGCAAGTTGGTTCGTCAGAACGCCCATACTGACCTTGCATAAGGACTTGATATTACATATACTAAAGAAACAATAAGAGGTATCAGCCTCCGAAAAGTCTATATTCAAATGAAACATTTTAAAGTCCTTTCAATGTTGAGCCCAAAATTTAGAAGCTATGATTACTTTTATCCCCATTTAAGATTCATAGTTAAAATTAAAGTTTACCCTTGTTTTGAAAATCCATAGATTGGTGATTTAGAATTTCTAGCATGATATCGATAGTAAAATAAGTCAAGACGTAATTTATTTTGCTATGAAATCTTTTGCATCCCCCTCTTTCAACTTTTTTAGTTATGTGAACAGGAAGGAAAAGTGTTATGCAGCCGTAAACGGTCATAATGTAAGGCAAGGTTTTCTTAAGTGACACAGGGAGCTGTTACCGACAGCTTCCGAGGTGGTATGAGGTGTTTGAGCGTGTATTTTAGTTACAAATGTACGTCATTCAGTCACGGTTTCTTCAATCAGTGAAATGTCAGCAGGAGCAGAGCGAGGCAAAGAACTTCTGTTGTTGGTCATACAAGAAGTTGAGTTTTACTTGTACAGCAATTTGTTTGTCCACATTTTTGAACTATGCTCTTTGTGGCGGGTAGCATAATGCAACAAACCTCCAAAAAGCAATAAATTGCAAGTATTACACGTCCTGCATAATATTAACTCGCCTTCTTTGATTCTCCCCTTTTAACTTTAAAGAGTATTCTCCCGCATAGAACAAGCAGGAATGTCCTCTTTACGCATACAGCTGCAAACGATCATAGACTTTTGCCAATCTGGTGTCCAGTAACATAGTTTATGGAAAAGCTATTGTTCTTAAAAATCAGCTGATGTTGGATTTCAAGTTTCATGTTTCAAGTTTATTTCTACCAAAATCACATGCAACAAAATGGTCTGATATCAACATAATTAAGTGTAAATTAATAGTACACAGTGCGGAAGTAGAAACAGATCCTTATGTAATGGTGAAGTACGGTACTTTATAGCTGAAATAACCAGATAATACAGATTACTAAAATATGATAGGTAGAGGAACCAGAATCGGCAGAGCTTTTCAAGTCTGGTCCCTACTAAGAAAAAAAAAGAAGACAAGTGTTATAACAAAAGAAAAAAAAAAACAAAAAACAACAGCGAACGAAGGATAAGTACAAAGGAAAAATATGAAGGATTTAATATGAAGTAACTGTTACATGTTAACATTTCTAAATTTTGGAATCAAAGTGACCGAACAGTGGCGCAGTATCCATCCCATTATGGCTTTTCACTATTGCGAATGAATTTCCTGCTAGCACTCCGATACCCATTTCTAATCATCAGTGTGAACTATATTAATTACTTGTATACTTTCTCCTGTTGGCAACCAGAAAATTTTGCCGTGATTTTCGTTTGATAAAAATAGCTAATAAAATTACTTGAATCGAGAACGTTTGTTTGGAGACGTTTTCAGCAGCCGAAGGATGCACCGTTTCCAAGAAACTTGAAAGCCTTTATATGCGAAAAACAAACGTTACCCTGAATGTGGTTTTCTCCCTTCGGCATCCCCCTGAAGGGACTTTTGAAAAATGCTTTGAGGTAACTGCATTTTGAGTACTACCGGAAGAAGTCACTCTCAGATGATACATAGCGGGTTTTTCTATGTAAACCATGTTCTCATTTAATTTCCGTGGTATACCGATCTGGTGACCGCTTCAAGAAAGCATTTCTTTGTATTGAAATTGCTTTCATTTCATATTTATTACTGCAGTAATTGGAAAAGTTTGAATAGGGATGCCTGAAGTAGAACAAGATGTATCCTACAGACTAATATATTTTTCAATTACCTTTAAAAGACTGTTACGCGAAACTTTTCTCAAAATCTCGAAAGTTACTGAAAAACTGTAGAAACATGTCTGTCAATTCAAACTATTTCATTTACTTTTAATAGATTTAAGCTCCTCGGGAGATTCTGCCTCCTGCTCCTCATCTGAATTTCGTTGCTCACAGGTACCTGTGTGCATCCCTCACACATGGAAATGTGATGGCGGAGTTGATTGTGCCGATGGATCTGATGAGTCTGATTGTGAGCATGGCAAGTAATCTATAACTGAAACAATTATACCTGGTCTAGATGAAATTTTATGTTCATTTTATTGTTTTGCTTTATCACATGAATTAACACAAAGCGAAAGTAGGTCCTCCAGAGAGCCACAACCGGCCTAACATTGTGATAGACATGAGAAAAGGAAACACACATTTGCTGTTTCCACAAGAAAAGAGGACAGCATAACTATATTGTTCTAAGTTTATATATTGAATACAATTTGGAAAAGAGCAGGAATCACCAGGTAAGAAATCGAGTCAGATGAAACTAATTAACTTAATATTTATTAATGATTTTTTTAGCTGACACTTTAAAGATAAATGGAAGGGGATAATTTTTACTGAAACTTTGGGGTTATTCCAAATTTTGGTACTATGATTGCGCAAGCTGAATGATCAAATACCAGTATGGTAGTAATGACTGTGAGCAAACTTGGTATGTCTAGTATCATACCAATAAACAAGTGTAGCCAAATTGATAAATACAAAGTTTTTGAATGTTTCCGATAATACCCTGTTCAAACCGTGTAAGTAAATCCTCCGATATTGAAATCACTGTAACGTCAATTATCTTAAGTTATTTAATTTTTATAAATATTGGGCTGTTGTATTCTCGGGGCTGCATAAACAACATGGTGAACCACTCGTTCCCGCAATACATTAAATAAGCTAAGGTAAGAACTGTTTGCTCTGCTCCAGATAATGAACGGTTCAAAACGTGCACTTGCAAACCAATGCCAAACCTTGTAGTACCCTATAGTCACAACCTTTTAATATATATATATATATATATATATATATATATATATATATATATATATATTATATATATATATATATATATATATATATATATATATATATATATAACAAAAACTAGGAGTTCCTGTAGATCTACCCAATTACCCTGAAGACCGCTATTAAAAAGTAGACGTTTCTGATAGATCTGCTATCCTTGGTCACTATATAACGAATAATACAAAAAAAATCCTCAGCATAGCTGCTCCAAATAAGGCCGTAATACAAACAAAGACTTAGCCCAAGCCAAAAATCTAAGAAAAAAAGAAAGAACCAAAGCAAAGTTGAAAAGTTGAAAGAAAGGATTATCTCACCGTACGCACATCTTTTACATTGATGCCCACCGGAGAAAGGCTACCAAGTCTAT
Source organism: Holothuria leucospilota (assembly GCA_029531755.1). NCBI lineage: Eukaryota > Metazoa > Echinodermata > Holothuroidea > Aspidochirotida > Holothuriidae > Holothuria > Holothuria leucospilota. The sequence continues at coordinate 15,056,697 of CM055970.1, forward strand.
GAATCCATCTGAGCTCTATGGCCTCCCGTGTATGTTTGGGAGCGTTTGCAAGCGATTGAAGCCCGATTAATTCAAAATTGTTACAGATTTGGAAGTGTTGGCCCAGCGGAGTATTGCCTTTTCTTATTTCTTGTATATGACCGCGGTGTCTAACACGTAATTCACCACCCGTTTCCCCCACGTACTGTTTCCCACAGTCCTTACAGTTGATTAAGTAAACCACCCCTATCGACGTACAAGTTATATTAGTAAAAATGGTGAACCTTTCTCCGGTAGCATTGCTGTAAACTTTGTCAGTTTTGAATATTAGCAAATTATCCTAATTTCGGGTGTCAGATTTTGTCTAATTTTTTATGTAATTTTCAGTGGAACCAATCTAATAATTCGACGCCAAAACAAACAAACCTGTTGCAATTTGTTCTAGGTTTACCTAATTTTGTCTGATTTCTACTGATCTATAATGGAAGGGTCACTTACTTCAATGAAATAAGATTCAATAGTATCATCAAATATTGCCATGACACTACGCTTTTCGAAAGTTAAGTTGCTATGTACAAATAAACCCACCCACCACCTCTTCTACTGTTACGGCATTTCGCTATGACAGTGTAGCTCTCCCTCTATAGTTGAGAAGAAGTGTCGTCGGTAAACCAGGTTTCAGAGAAACCAGTAATAAAGAAATCACCGTGTTGTAATGACTGACACGCTTTTATATCATAAATATTTCTCTACTAAACTTCTGCAGTTATGATGAAGAATGCTAAAGTTATTTTTATGACAAACTATAAGTTAAACCATATAGTCCATAGTAAACTCGCATGAGCCTGTTGTTGAAACAATGTCTTCCGATTGATTAGCCAACGGTTCGTCGTCAAGAATATTATATAGTCTAACAGGTGCAAGTATGACGTTGTGAAAAGCATTACAGTCTTCGATGTGGTTAATAAAGTAACTTACTCGACGTGTTAAAAAGTCTTCGAGAGTAGTGTTTGGATGATTTTGGAATTCAAGTTTACGGTGGAATGAAAGAGACTCTGGGAAGAAAATACAGTCAATTTTATGGATCAAATTACTTTCAAATTGAAAGTATGCCATGCATGGGTAGCTCAATATAAAGTTATTTTCACTGTCTAATTCCTATTTGCAGAATGTGATGAGTTTGGTCCAGATGCCCTATAGCGTGTCCCGTTAGGATAAAGCTTATCATCCCAAAATGGTGGATGCTTCCCTCTTCTGCATGTGTCGTTCATTACACGTCACAGTTGTAATTAATTTCTGAAGTAATTGAGGTCAGATCTTCGGCTATGAACAACCCAGTTTCTTCCAGGCTCTTCGGGCGCAAGTTATAAAGGTTTGGCCAGGGAGGTGTTAGAAAGGAAATCCAACGTTTAGTACTCTATGAGGCAACGTTCGTTTCCGACAGTAATCTTGCTCTTTTTCTAAAAAGTCTTATCTCAATACCAGATCAACCAGGATCAGTGATACATTGTCAACATGGGCAGCGATCCCGGGGGACAGGGGGACAAGTGTCCCCCAATATTAGAAAAATCGCCCATTGACTTTGATTTTCACACAGTAAATTATTTGAAAATGGGGTCATGCCCCCCCCCCCACAATACTGAGAAAAAATGGCCGCCTTTGATTGTCAAAGTGACAGTGAGCAGTCACACCCCTCACGTTGAACTTTTCGTTGCCAGCCGTCATGCAAAAATGTGAAATTTAACCTTTCGTCGTTATTTGTCATACTAAATATCATTTCCTTTATTTTAAAGTCAGCTAAGAATTTCTTTACAACTTACTTTTCGAGTATGTTTCCTATGACGGGAAAATTTGCTAAAAACTGAGAGAAATGTATAGGCTTAAACAATGTTTCCAGCAAATGACGCATTAAAATGTGGGGTAACAATTGAAGTACATTATTTTTCAGTCGTTTTGCCAGTCGTTTCGCTGAAAATCCAGATTAAAGTTTGGTCATTGGTGGAACAAACCTCACTTCAAAGCATTTATAAGGTAGCACACCACTAACTATTCCTCCTTTGATTTACACACTAATTTTTGGCCGTTTCGTGGCCTCTGGACCCTTGTAGAAGTTTTCAACGGGCACAAGCTACCCCTTAAATGAAAGCTCACGAGTGGGCTTTTTACAATAATTTCAAATTTGTGTACCATACATAATAAGGCGGTGGTTTCTGCATTTCTGCTTCATTCAAAATGCCATTTTGCATCGCGGAAAGATATATTGCAAAAAAAAAAAAAAAAAGCGTAAAATGCCTTCAATGTTCTTTATTTTTGCAGGATGAGTACTTCAGTTCCTTTTCAACCAGATACAAATAAAAAAATGAACACATCCCTTCAGCGACATGGTCTATACTGTCCCCCCAAATTTTTTCTAGGGTGCTAAATTTGTAGGGTAATATACTCGGGGGGATTCGTCTTGAAATGGTAGTGTGCTCCCATAAACAATGACCTTTGTCTTGGGATTACTTGGAAAAGAAAGGAGGAAATCATCATTGATAGCATTAGATAACAGAGACTTAACAATAGGAAAAAAGAGACCTGTCCATCAAATGGCGGTACATGAAAAGAATTAAATTAGTGTCAAGCACATATTGTCTGACAGATTTGGTCGTTGTATCCCCTTCCTCCCTTGTTCCTGGTTTGACGCTGAGGTCGCGTTTTTCCTGGATGTTTTCTTTCAGTATGGTGGACGTTTTCAATGTTTACATTGGTCATTGATTTGTGCGAATGCAAGAACAGGTACATATACTCCTGTATTAATTCAAGTGTTATATATATATATATATATATATATATATATATATATAATATATATATATATATATATATATATATATATATATATATATAGCCTTTACGTAAGTAGGCATTCAATATAAACAAAGATGTACACAAACATACATAGTTGAACTATGTGATGCTTTCACGGATGCCGCAGAATGGAGACACAGGAAACTGCATATCAATGAAATATATCTCTTCAGTAACTAAAATCATTTTGTTTTTGAAGATTCTCGCTGATGAGCAGAGGTTTCGCCAGGAGGAGGGTCACCTTCTCTCTCCCGAATCGTTGCCTACCCCCTCGGTCGCTCCCATGTTATGCTGGGCAATAAGCGACTATGCATAGGCACACCGTTTTAAATGTCGATATTGAAACGAGGACTCACTCTCACTTTATCAGTGAATCAGGAGGATAATTGAAAATTGCACAAAAAGTGCTCAAAACCACAATTTTACCGCTCGCGTTGCGCCCGTCTCTTTGTTGACAACTTTGTGCAGCACTGCCGTACGAAAGGGTATAACCCACAGCTATTGTTTCAACATTTTTTTTTTTTTTTTTTGCTACAGCTATGGGACCAATTCGGTCGTGAGTCCACGTCGATTTGTGTCAGTCAGATTTTATGTTCGGGCACTGTAAAATTTGAGGTTTTCGTTGCCTTTTGATCGCGTATCTTATAAACATGAGGATGAGGATAATTTAATACTTTCACTATCATAGGCTAAAGCCTAATATCCGTTCATTTAAAAATCGGAATCTCAAAATTTGCAAATGGAAGTTTGCTTTCCCGAATCCTCGTCTAGGCCAGAACCAAGCATCACACCAAGCCTTATAAAGTGGTGGAACCTCCAAAAGGAGTATACATACTTGCACGAAATTTTCATAGATACCTAACATCAAACTTTTCTGCTCACTTCGTGTACACGGGGGTGGGTCTCAACAGGCACTAGTCACCCCTCTATAAGTGTATTTGTTATTACTACAAATTAAATTTAATTTTAGGTCATCAAAAAAAAAACCAATGAATCGTATTGAAGACTGTTTTTTTTTTTAATTATATTGCCCAGTCAGATCCGGATGCTTCGTGACTGTAATGTGACGGCTCCCCCTCAGTAGCGTATCTGGAAGGTAGTTGTCTAAACATTAATTTCCATTGGGCAGCATGTGTAGATGTATTTTTAAAAGCCCAATGCAATCCTTAACATGATCCCCCATCCCCAGTCACAACCAACCCCCTTCCGAATAAATGAATCGTTAGTGCAAGTGCAGCTGACAAATCTGGTCAAATTGTAATGTTTTATTTGTGGTAATTTTTCTTAGCACCGAATTGAAAAAGTATGTTAATTTGTCAAGGATAATCCTCACAAATTGTGATGACGAGATATTATGTATGTACAAGACTTCAAGTTTATTTATTACTCAACAGTTTATGACTTTTGTACGACATAGTCTCTCTTGACAAAGTACTGATAATACAACCTAGTATAGTAATATAGTTATTATTTTACCAGTATTATAGGGCAAAATACAACAAAATAAGAGCACAATATTAAAATAATATCTTTTTATATATGCATTTGACTCCGATCACTGAATATAGAGGATAAACTAAGTACTGAATACTGACTGATAAATTTTTCGAGAAATGACGGAGAAAATGGTAAACTTGCTTTCCAGGGTAGAAGATAAATATGTTGATCACGCTGCATTTGCAAAGAATACTGGTAAGGGATGGTAATGTGACCTTCACTTTTGGAACTTGTTTACATAGGGTCTACATATTTCACGTGGAGCCTGTACCAGTGAAAATCAAAATACACACTTGAGTTTACGCAAGAGTTGCTATACCATTGCTTACAAAAGTAAGTTTGCATCATTTTGATGTAATAATCAAAATAAGACATTTTGAATTCGATTTTTTCTTCATATTTCAGGATGGAAATTTGAGTATGAAGCTGTGTGTGTCGGCCACTCTTTTCTTTGTGAGGATGAATCTTACTGTGTTCCTTACTTCTTTAAATGTAACGGCAGGGACGATTGCAACGATTCTTCTGATGAGTTCAATTGTGAAGGTAAATGTCATGCAACCAGTTTCTCTTTTACCATACGTTTAAGTACCATATGCAAGTTATATGAAACAACAGCTTCAGACTTTGAGGACATGTCTTTGAATGACTTTTGTAACACAAAATGATCATGGTCTAAAGTTTATGCATGCAACTTTTTAAGAATATTGGTTATTAGGTCATTCCATTATGGCCAAAACAAACTGGACTAATAATTGCATCACAGATTTGAATAAATAACCAAGTACGAGTGAATGCATAGCTCTCAGAATAAAAACCAGCAATAGTGCGAGTATAAATTCTTCAGCTGGAGTGGGATCATCTATTATTTACATTTTCTGAGTACGAAGAACAACTACAAAGCCATGAGTACGAGTTCGAATTCATGCATATGATTACAAGAAGTAGCTCTCTTCTGATAAAAGCAAACAAGGGGTATATGACAAAGTTACAAATGTCTGAAAACCAGGTGTTGGTTACAAATAGGAATAGATGTGCAAAAGCTTCTTACCCAACGATATTTTCTGAAATTTTTTAATTAACATTTGTAAGAAGAAGAGAGTGAAAGAAATATGCAAGCCATAATTTATATTTCATGCAAGCTATGAAAACTCTTCCCTTTCCTAAACTTTTTAGATCATAAAGATGTCGAAGTTGACAACTCCTTAATCTACCATACTTCCGAAAACTTTGCTCAGTAATAAATAACTATTGTAGTATACACCTTGACAGGCGCGTTATCACATCCAGGGAGGTGTTAAGAAGGACATACAACGACCAACTCTGTCAGACAATATGTAATTAAAAATGATTTACTTCACCGCCATTTGATTGACAGGTCTCTTTATTCCTATTGTTAAGTCTTTATTGATTACACACTTCTATTGATGATCTCTTTCTTTCTTATCCAAGTAATCCCGAGACAAAGACCATAGTTTATTCATGCTTTAAAGTAAGGTTTGTTTCCGCCAATGACCAAACTTTAATCAGGAATTCCATTGAAACGACTGGCAACAAACGTTTAAATAATGTACTTCAATTGTTCCCCTACGATTTTAACACGTATACATATTATTAAGCCTATACATTTCTATAATTTTTACCAAATTTTCCAATCATTCGGAAACACATACGAAAAGTAAATTGTAAAGAAATTCTTCAGTAACTTTACCTAAAAGGATATTATGATAGTATGCATAATAACGACGAAAGGTTAAATTATTTCATATTATTGTATGACGGCTGACAACGAGACGTTTACGAGGTCAACGTAAGGTGCGTCTTCTCATTGTCATTTTGACAATGCATTACTGATCCTAGTTGATCTAGGTATTGAGATAAGAATTTTGAAAAGAAAAGCAAGATTACTCTTGGAAAGGAACATTGTTTCAAAGAATCTATAGAACGTTTGATCTCCTTCCTAACATCTCGCTGTGACCAGGGGCGTCAATCCGTATTCAAATGTGTGGTGGGGGGGGGGGGGGACGGGGGACATACATGACTTAGCACAAACCAATCCCTTTGGTTTTGAAGAGGGGGCGTCTTCCTATAGGCCCTTTCCTTCCCCCCCCCCCTTATGATGACTGACGTCCTATTCTAATAAGAATTATCATTTCAAAGTTAAAATGACCATCATAGATGATCTGCCATGTGAAATACACGGAGTCCACGGAATTACTTCAAAATGTTATTTTCATCATGTCCCAAAATAGCTGGAACAACGTTTTCCAGCGTGGATCATGGTCGGAGATCGTGGACCCGACCAGGCCCGTTGCTAGGGTGATATATTTGGGGGTGTGAAGGTCCCAAATTAAGCCCGGCTGGATGTTGTTTCCAACTGAGTGGAGGCGTCTAAATTGCACTTTGTCATGCGCTCTGCGTTTTGTTTATAGCAGTGGGGATCCTTCCTTTGTCACTTCATAAATGTGTCGTCCTGGGGGAAGGGGTCTAAGGGGAGAGGGCGTCCCCTCCACGCCCCCCTCCCCTTTGAGATATTTTTGTTAATTTAATACTGCTTAGGTGCAAAACGGTGCTATTTTTGGGATATTTTTGGAGCTGATCATAGTATAGCAAAGGTGTGAAGGATTAGTAAGGGCGTTTTCAGAATACTTCGTTGTCGTAAGTGTATTAACAATCACTTACCCGATAATGGCTTCGGCGAAGCGCTCGGTAAAAATTTTGAAAAGTGTTTAACGGCCTACAACGTACTTTCCCCCTTCCACATCATGCTACAAATTAGACTGAATGCAGTGGCGTACCCAGGATTTCTTTCAAAGGGGGCATGTAGTATGTTGTGTGACCGCTGGCCTGGGGAGGGGTCTAAGGGAAGGGAAATTTTTTGAAAAATTAGGTGTCCTTACATGCAATCTGGTGCCACATATGTTACCTTTTGAAGCAAAATTTGTGTTAAAAAAATTACGTATTTAAGGAACTAAAAAAGTATGCATTATAGTAAGGGGGTCATGGCCCAATGGGGTGTCCCCGTCCCCTTTGAAAATTTTTGAAAAAATTGGTGTCCTTACATGCAATCTGGTGCCAAATATGCTACCTCTTGAAGTAAATTTGTGCTAAAAAATTTACCTTTTTTAGGAACATAAAAATCGGAATCAGTGAGGGTGGGCATGGTCGTATGGCCCTCCCCTCTGCGATTGAATGATCCCATATTGATGCGAGACCCCTACAGATGTTTGGAGATTTATGTCTGTTTTCGGAAAGTGTTATGATCAGAATAGCTCCATGCAGAATTACCTTTTTAATGGTCATGAGAAGGAGTGCAAACCGTGACGCATGTGCGCGAAGCACGCCGAAATTTCGTCATTAAATAAGATTTCCTTGACGAAAACTACATTCAGAATCTACATCGAGACACTTAACAATTGCCAAGCAAACCTACATGCCACTCAAAAAGCCAGTTAAATAGAGTCACGACACTACTCTTTTACGCAAATGGGTGGGGGGGGGGGCATTTGATATCGTGTCCCCCACCCATCCCCCACCCACCCAGCGAATCGTGGACTTGTCCCCCGTCCCCCCCCCCCCCAGGATTAACGCCCATGGCTGTGACAACTAGGCTTCCACCTGGGGATGTTTCGCAACTACGAATGCAGAGTACCAACTGCTTCATGCATGGCTTTTGGTTGAGATCATGAGTAGTATCTGTTCCTTTCAGCCAGTGAAGAACGTAGTAACTCATGAGTGACCCATGCTGTAGAGGTTTGAAGGTCAAGGGATTGGCCACCTTAAGTCCTGTTTCCTTTCGCGGACGAAGCCCCTCTGGTGGGCATAACTTATTTGGGAGTAACGTTTGGTTTCGGCCCTTAGCTCTTTTCCAGAGAGTCGAAGGTACCTCAGAACTAGAATGCGAGGCATTCACACTCGCAAATCTAAAATCAAAGGGAAAAAGTCTAAAGACGTGCGTACAGAGGATTCGAACCTAAGATATCTACTTACTCCGAATGGAGACGAATGTCTTATCCAACTAGGCCACAATACCTTCACGACGATACGGTCACTTTATTAATATATAAACTCTGTAGATCATAGTGCGTACTTATTAAGGTGAATCAGAATCAGTATAGTAATGTTAACAAATGTAATGGAGTTTTGCATTTGGGGGATTATTTTTATTCTCTTAAACCATGACAAGTGCTCACTCGAAGGTAGTAGGCCCACTTCCATGTTTTAACTGGGGATCGTTCAACAGTTCAGGCAGGCTTGAGGTCGACAATTATTCCTTATGGTGATCAATGTTCAAGCTTAATTAGTAAAATCAGGTAGTCGTTTACGCCAAATATATAAAACACAAATGACGAGTATTTACGAAGTTCTGGTTATCTCAAAGACGTCCCGGAAATATGTTGCGTAAATGCAGTATGTACGTACGTAGCCGTACATCATACTGGCTGCGCCATCCTATCTAATCTGCATACAATAACTCCATTAGTGCTAACATGATCACCAACAAAGCAAGCACCTCTTTCCAAAGGAAATACAACTTTCAGCTGAACCTGATGTGCAAAAAAGGTAACTGCGCAGTGCTTATTGCCGATTTTTTCCATACGGGGACTTGATAAAAAGTATGCGTTCGCTGTTCCTACTCCACTCGGAGAAGTCTTCAATTCTGAAGAAAATATATCATAACTCTATAGTTTTTCGCTCTTTTTCCAGTTATAGTTGGGCTATTTTGAAGAAGATTCACCTGTGTGATGTGCTGCTTATTAAACACATAAGTTTTTAGTTCAGTAGATCTCACTCAGACGTTTCAAAATATGAGAAATGAAGGGTAACGATCTCTACTAACGGAAGAGTAGTTGGCAAAAAGCCATGAAAAGGGCGGTTATGAACATTGTACAGTCGTTTCAAAAACCGTAAAATTTAACTATGTCTCAAAGAATTTTCCATAAACTGTAACAAAGCTAAAGACTTACTTTCATTACTAAACTCTATTTATAGCTAATATCTATTAATCTTCAAGTTATTTTCATACCCATTTAGATTAACAAAAACAAGACGCACAATGAAAACACTGTGACAAGTCCAGAAACCGACTGCTATACTTCTCATTTGCTCGTAAAAACCAATCGCATAATGATAAATACTTGTACTGTCGAAACTCCTCACTACTTGCGCATCATCAAACTATTTGTGTGGGATACCGCACACGATCTGAATTGTGATAAATGCTAAATATGGTCCTGCGTTAATTGCTGAGCAATAAATGTTATTCCAACGGAGTGTACAACCTTGTAGTGGTAGAACGGAAGAACTGAACGCTACGCCACCAGTCCCGAAAAGCTGAATGAATTCTACAGACGCAGCGAAATATCTAACACCGCAGAATATATCACGGCCACTAGCTCTACTTTGTATCCCCGTAAAGCACACTTAGACTTATGGTGCATGAGCACACTCTACAAGAAATTTTTAACACAAACCACATTTGTCATTTTTTTCTCTGAAAGAGCACACTACCTTATATATACAAGATGTAGCGGAGGGTGGTGTGGTTTTTCTTACTGAAGTAAAGAGATTCGACGCAATGACAACCCAAGGGTCTCGACTGGAGTGTTTTCTTTAATATTGTGCTTTATTGTCCATGAACTCGTAAACTCCGTGAAAACTGTACGAATAAACAAATATTATAATGAAATTAAGTGATATACAAACATATATGCATTGCAAAACTGACATGAAATACAAAAATACACGTATACTGAAGTTATTACATTTACTACAAAATATACAAAAATAGCAAGAAAGAACATCAAAAATACAATCTGTTGGGTAATTCGTTATCAAATTGATATTTGATATTGCACAGGTAAAAGTTTCAGTACATATAACGCTACTAAAATACATACCTCCTTGGGCTCTCTACCACACCGTGGTCGCAAGTTAAGGTTTCGCAATTAATGTCGCATACGGTGGGCCGGTTGCCACGCCCGTGGCTACTTTGGCTAGAGATAAGTGTCAGAGTGTGTATAATATTGACTCTTCGAAGGCTTGAGGCAGAGTGACGCCAGTTCACCTAGCAAGCAAGGACTAACAATAGACTAGCAAGCTACGGCCTGCATTCCAAGGATGAATGCAAGATTCCACAGCGGATCCTGAATTTTAAAGCATCTTAAAGGGTGACTGTTACACAAGACCTTTTTTCTAAAAGTTCCTTTGGCCCAATGTTGAAGGGCCAAAAAGCAAGCGTTACCCTAGGAGTGTTCTGAAACTTTGACTTACGGGCCTTCTCCCAGCCTTACCTTCTAGGCCTCCTGCTGCTTTAAAGGTTGTTTCAGAATCATTGCATCTCACTGTCTTATCCAGACAGCACAACTAATCAGGTGGCTGCTTGCAGGAACAAAGGTTTATGGTTCAAATACTTGTGGTTGGACAGATTTACCTTTTGACACCACTCTATTGGAGTTATTCTTAACTGTTAAGCAGTGGCGTGTGCAAGATTTCGGAGGTGGGGGGTGGGGCACAACCTGTGATTCCACCGACTGACATGGAGGGGAGTCACAAGTGCACCTTGGGTGCACCACGAGCGCGAAGCGCGAGTTTGCATGCGTGGGGTCCAGGGGCCGCGCTAGGGCCCTTGGCGGGGACCAGGGGCAGAGCCCTGGTGGGGGTACAGGGGGCGAAGCCCCCGGAAGCTCCTGCAATATAAGGTAATAAGACCATCGTAAATTGGTTCTAGAGGCCTTATTGATCAGGTTTCGGTTGTTTCAGATTTTGTGAAATTCGATGTCAATGACGAAGAATTCAAGTTATATCCTCTATGCGTTGTAAGCTGCAGTATGCTACAGTATGAGTCACATAGCCTACATTGACAGGAATGTAACATCACAAGGACTGTAAGATCACGAGGCCAGTCAAGAAGGCTGCTTGAGATGATCACAAAAGTTAACAGCACTGTTTCATCCTTAAACCTATACAGTTTTACCATTACAGATAGCAGAAGGTTGAGGTGACTAGCGCGAAGCGCGAAGGAAACTTAATGCACCATGGGCCAGATATTGATATTGGTAGCATCCTGTCTGATTATTCACTGAAGGGCGATTGGAAGAGCTCTATCCTTTGGTAAACGACCATATAATGAAAAAGTTCTCTCCTAATTTCATTCTGTAAGCAACTTCTAAGTTTTGAGTGCCAGGGATGGCGCCAGGAGTGCCCGACGGGTGGCTAGACGGGCGGAGGCAGCGACCCGAAGCCCTGACAGCCCCGATGCCGTCAAGAGGATGGTGAGGAGGGATCTGAAGAAAATCTCTGTACTAAACCATGTCATTGTGGGGCATATATTTCATAAAATGTGTATATACTAGAGGAACTGATTTAATGTTTTCGGCCAAGAATGTAAAGTGTGAAATTACAAAGCACGAGAAGCGAGCGAAATTTTTTTTTTGGTTATCCTACACTAAAAAGAATCGGTACTTATTAAAAGCTAATGATGACCAATTGTCCTAGCAGTTGGTCCCTATCGAGTATTACTTAAATTGTACTTTTCTCCTCGTGTCCTATAGCCGTACTGCACTACAGACCCAAGAAAACATTCACTAAATGAGGTGATATGAGGTGAAATTCCCAACATTTACAGTACCTAAATTCATGTATTCAACTTCTTCAGTTACTTGAAAAGGTGGAAATGGTTTAAAGTTTTGAACTATATTTAGCTATAAGTAACAGAACTGAGGAAGAGTGGGCAAAGCGTTTCGAAAATCTTGGGTTTCATTGCAGAAACGACCCTTTGAAAGCCAAAATAAGTAAACCGATCATAAATGGTAACATAATTTCCCGACAGAGGGCTGGGCCATGCCAGCGACCCCAAGCTTCGATAGCCCCTTTGTCGAAGAGGTGGTGACAGGGGGATATGGCTTACTATCCCATGCCATTTCAGGGCATATTTTGCATAATATCACTTAATTCCTCAGGAGTCGAGTTGCGCACTTTATATATAGTGTTCTTTGGAATCTGAAACTTGAACTTGCAAAGGGGGCGAAAATTTTTGGTAGGCTTACGCAAAAAATATATGTGATCATTAAGAACATAAAGAAAAAAAAAGAAGCAAAACTGCATGGGTTCTAGACCATATCGAGGATAACATACATTTTATCGAAACACCTGGAGTACCACCTATGAAATAGCCAAACTTTGGTCCGTGAGTCGCTCACAAACTGACCGTGCCGCATGACAAACACAAGAGAATAGGAACTAGGCTTAGCGACATGGAGTGGAACTTTCGACCTCCACATAAACAGTGTGCTCTGCCTACATGTTTCGTGGTAAGGTTGGCAGGACCTGTGCTATCTAGCAATGTGGAATGGAACCTGCTGAAGATCCTGGAGTGAGTGTACATCAGCGCGCGTAGCGCGCCTAAAATTTTCGGTTCTTATTAGAGAAATTGTTTTCTCTCAGGCGCCGTTGGGGACTGCATACTCTATCGTATCGATTAAGACTCCCCGATGTGGGCCCCCTCCCACCTGGCGCCATCCCTGTTGAGTGCTCAGTGTGTCTCTTCAATCTTTTTCTCTTTCCCTAACCCTTAAATCCCCCGACTAAGGGATTTTCCCCCGACTGACTTCGGAAGTGGGGGCCTGTGCCCCCGCCCCCCCCCCCTTTGAACACGCTACTGCTGTTAAGATCTGTACAATAAGAACGTTGACCATTCTTTGTCACATTGCACAACATAATTGGTTAGCGATTAACTCCTTTGAAATCTAGTAAACACGTGCGCCCAGTTCTTCGACAATGCTATCAGGTCTGATCAGGCCTGTTTGCTTCTTGATTTCGTCAAAACAGGGAGCTTTAAGAGCTCCCTCACTAGTCAAACGAAGAAATGATACTCTCAACTGAGACGCAAAGCCAAAGAACTCTCGCAGATGAATATGCAGTAACGTGTATCCGTAGAGGACGGTGGTCTTTTCGTTATTCACCTTGCTGAAAATGATTCAGAGTGCGCTTATTATGTGAAAGAAATCTCAAACGTATCCAGAAATGTTATGTCTATCCGAATCCTTTTAAGACTTTACCTTGAATTTACTTCAAAGTGCCACCCTCTCCATGAAGGTTCATCTCCATATGGTTGAGGCTGGCTACTAGATGAAAGGAGGTCAAGGGTCCTTAACGATTATATACCGGCCCAGTACCTCTTTAAAAACATTCACAGTTGTTTTCTTTACAACATCATTAGGTAGTACATTCCAAAATTTCTAAATTCTGTTGAAGTATGGTTTGATGTGGATTCTGATCTGGTTATTTGGGTCTTATGTTAAGTGGGTTACCTCTTGTTCTCTCCTTTCCAACGATTTCTATTATTCCATCCAGTTCTATATCAATCTTCTTATTGATGTCTTTCTTTAGGTATAAGGTTTCCACACTTGTACTGCATAGTGCAAATGTGGTCTAACAAGAAATTTATTCATATTCAGAAACAAATTCTTATCAAAGTTAGTAAAATTTTTCCTGATAATTCCAATCACTCTGTTTGCTTTTTTACCGACTCTGCATATTGTTTAATAACTTTCATTGTTGTGTTTCACATATAAACCTAGATTTTTTTCTCCTTTAATTTGTAAATACCTGCCATCCATAACATACCAATACCTTGGGTTGTTGTGTCCAAAGGGTAATACAAAGCACTTGTCTACAGTAAACTTCATTTGTAATGTTTGTGTCCATCTCATAAGTCTCTCCAAATCTATTGGAAAATTTCCCTGTCTCTCTCATTAAATAAAGGTCTAATAATTATTTTATCATCTGCAAGCATACTTGTTGTTGATTCAATTTCTTTATTCGTATCTTTCATATATAGCCTATAGTAAAGCATACTGGACCCAGAACTGACCCTTGCACTACTGAGTTTGTGACTCCCTTCCACTCTGATATCTGACCGTTAAGTACTACTCTCTGCTTCCCATAGGCCAGAGAAATACAACAAAGTCTCACGTCATACACCTATCACAATACAGGGCCTCACTATCTGATTAAATAAGGGAGCTTTCTAGAAATCACCTTTTTGGTGATCTCTAAAGGGTCAGGATTAAGTAGCCACTCGAAAGTTTTGTATGTTGAGAATGTCTGCATATTATGTTTGAAAGGGAAATTAATTGGGATTTTTGGTATGAAAAGTGAAAGTGAAATAAATACCTTCAACTTACATTATTTATGTATATTACGGTCACGTTTTTGAAAGATTATTATGTTTTGAAAGCTCCTTGCTGACTTTATAAAACGTCTGCCACATTGATATACTCCATTTTCCTGAACAGATTTCAGCCTTTCGGGTGATGTCAGCTATTCATGTGATGACAGCGCTTCGGGGGATCTCATCGCTTCGGGGGATTTCAGCGCTTCGGGGGATTTCAGCGCTTCGGGGGATTTCAGCGCTTCGGGGGATTTCAGCGCTTCGGGGGATTTTTTTGTCTTCTCTAGCTTTCCAAATGATTCATTTTCCTGCGCAATGGTATCTGTGTCTTTACCTTATGAGTGGAAATGTGACGGCCAGGTTGACTGTAGCGATGGGTCTGATGAGAATGATTGTGATCATGGTAAGCAATCAGAAACAGCTTCAATTACACCAGACCTTATATTTCACTCTTTTCCCTTCCTAAACTTTGTTAGGCCATACAGTATCGAAGTTGACAACTCCATAATCTGCCGTACTTCCAAACTTCTTACTTAGTAATAAATGTATGCAATAGATGTGTCATTACAAGTACTTAATCTGAGTGAGCTCCGCGCAACTTGTGTAGCAATAAATAGTCACTGCGTTAAACCCTGTGTCAGTCTCGTTATGACAACTTCATTCATATACGGACCTACGGACGCAGCGTACCAATTGCTTTTTGGCTTTTGAGAACATGTGCAGTATCTGT
Organism: Holothuria leucospilota; assembly: GCA_029531755.1. Taxonomy (NCBI): domain Eukaryota; kingdom Metazoa; phylum Echinodermata; class Holothuroidea; order Aspidochirotida; family Holothuriidae; genus Holothuria; species Holothuria leucospilota. The sequence goes on from CM055970.1 coordinate 15,071,924, forward strand.
TCTTTCAGCCAGTTAAGAATGCAGTAACTCTTGACAGATCCATGTTGTTGAGGACTGAAGGTCAAGAAATTGTTCACATTAAGTCTTGTGTCCTTTCGCGAACGTAACCCTTTTGGGGAACATTACTTTTTGTGAGTAACATTCGGTTTCTCCTTTCGACTTTTTGCCAGACAGTCGATGGGACCCTAATAAACTCAACTCGCCACTTTGCGAGCGGTATCGAATTTCCTCCGTTAACTAATGTACTCGCCACTGGATAGTTGGTGACCGGTTTTGTCTAGGCGTGAATTTACTTCTAAGATTTATATTTTGATGAGTATTGCTGACGGTTTGGAATCAGTGCAAATGTCACTCCTATGAGTCCATTGAAGAACGGTTTAAAACTAGTTGATACTTTAAAAGTCTGGGTTTTGCTTTCTTTTGGGGGTTGCGAACGGCATCTGTTACTCTTGACTTTGTGAAAAAAAAAATGAGTCATCAAACAGCGTTGACGATCTTCTCACGACCAATACTTTGATAAGACAAAACAAGCTTCTAGTAGATGATATTTAAACGTTTTATAAATAAAGTTGGCTCGGCAGTGTACATTATTCATGTTAGCTTATAATTAGTTGTGCTGTCTGTCTTTGTTTTTTGTTTTTTTGTTTTTTGTTTTCAAAAAAAGTATTTTCCCTTTCGTGACGGCTTTTCAAATATGGCATGGCTTTGGATTCTCTGTCGAAGGCAAAAGTAATCCATGCAACCACGATGTATCTGAATGAGAATGGAGACTTGTATATGTATGTTTGGAAAGTTTCGCTTGACAAAACACGCTCCCAAGATAGGAATGATGAATATTTTCATGTTACGGTATAGACTTGCCATGATGATGGATATGACCATTTTTTGTTAGAGGTCAGGGGTCGTTTAAGGTCAAATACGTGAAAAACAGAACACCTTACAAATAGAAAATCACACGACAGAATTTATGGACACTTTTCATACCTAGAGTATAGGTCTTCGATAGAGATCAGAAGTCGTGGGGGGGGGGGGGGGGGGACACACCAGAGGTGATAGTACAGATGTACACGGTATCTTGGGATGGGAAATATTGGCCAAGTTAATAATAAAAGAAAAACTGTTTTTAAGATCTCACCTTTCATATCAAGTCTCACGTATCATTGTCGGTAACTAAACTGCTAAGATAATAAACTCTATTCCTAGCATATGATGTGTAGGGAGATGAGATGTTTACATAGCATCATTACGTGAAAATCTCAGGAAAAATACTGACCTTTTCACTCGCATATTACCCTAATCATGCGGGTTTTATTTGGTTCACTATAGTCTGTGAATATTTGCATTTCATGGATGGTTGGTTTATCTTCCTCCTGCGACCCTGTAATGACCAAAGTGTGCTGACCATTTCAAAAGGACTATTGTGTTGCACAGAGAGTCAATAGAGCTAACAGTCTTATGGCATTTGCTTCATTAGTCTTAAGAGCACCTATAGTGTCTGACAACAGATTTAGCCTGGGCTATACTAATCAAGCAAATAGCATAGATAAGAGATTGGGCAGTTTCTTCATTTGGAAAATTTTTACCTCATGTAAGAAATGTGAAGCTGTGTGTCACTCTCAAAGTGTGAAAGTGGGTGAATGTGCGAGCTTGTGCGTGAGCAAGAAAGTGTGTCGCAAGCTTTTCAACGGTAAATCCGATTACGTTCAAACTTGGAAGCCCAGTCAAGTATCCTTAAAGGCAACTACTTTAATCGCATGTTGAAAAATATGAGAAAATTTTGAAATGGTCCTTCGTGGTAGCTAAGAGTAGAAGTCAAAAGTTAAAATGTAAATTGAAGGTCAGTAGTTTCCGAAGTTTGCAAATAAACCAGTGCAGCGAACTCTTCCTTACCCATAAGTCCTGTCAAATCCAAACTTATTTACTTGACTATCAAAACTTGTACTCGCATAATTGATGATGTCGAAGGTCAAAGGTCTGACGTCAAATGTTTTAAACTAGCTAAAATGGTATTTTTCTATTATTCATTGCCCATCAAGTATATTTAGAGAAGTAAATAAACCACTTGATATGATGAAAACAATGTGATAAATTGTCCAAAATGTCTTTATGGTTGCTAATAGTGGAGATAAAAATTTCAAATTGTAGATCAAAGTTAAAACTGCCTACATTTAACGGAACATTTTTCTCGAACTCTGTCAAAGCCCTGGGTCCTGAAGGTTATAAACAGTTGTATGCCATGATTTAAGGCCTGCAAGTGTGTTAGAGATATTAACGGTTGACGGTAACTAGTAATAATCTGCCTAAGAATCTCCCTAAGTCATGCATATAGTCAACACTGAGAATGGTTGCCAATTTTAGCCAGATAATTAGTTAATTATAATTATCACTAGCCATTTAAAAAGTTCTTGCAGGACTAATGACATTGCTATAACAAACCATAGTTTGCTAAACAGATCTAAGGTATCATAATTTGTGAGAAAATTGTCTTGAACGGAGGTAGTAAAATGAATATAAAAACCGTAAAGAAGGAACTGAACACAGTCATGAGGAAAGAAATCAAAACTGATAATAGTACAAACTATGTATAGGAAGGTATGTGTAACTAATTGGTGGTTGTACTTTAAATGAAATATTGATGAGGTAAAGTTAATGACTTGAACCACTTTAAAAGTTTTTTCAGTATTGAAGATTTAACAAATGAGTTGAAGATTTTTTAATGTCTGGCCCCAATATTCGGAGTCATTTGCAGCGACGTAGCCAGGAAGTTGCAAGGGGGAGCACATTTGTGACTGATATGGGGAGGGGTCTAAGGGGAGGGGGTGTCTCCCTCCCTTTTGAGAAATTTTTGAACAATTTAAGGTCCTTAGATGCAATCTGGTGCAATTTTTTACCAGTTTCATAATTATCTTATATTATATTATCAGCAGATTTTTTCCTGTTTGAATTAAGAACATGTTAAAAAATTCAAACAGGAAAAAATCTGCTTGGTAATATGATATCACATGATAATGATGAAACTGGCAAAACATTGCACCTTTTACATGTTCTTTTGTCTTTGAAATTCCCTGACTAAGGAAGACTAATGTTACCATGGACAAGTTGAGGCAACCCATGTTTACAAAATGCATATAGTACCAACCACAATAGAGTAGATTTGGGAGAAGTCGATAATTTGATTAGAGAATAAACTTGCCGAGCTCCTTTAAAGTGGGATGGAGTTGGACCTGATCGTTACTGATTCAAATTGTCAGATATCTGGATAGGATTAGAAAACGTTGGGAGAATTTATTGCTCCTCCCCCACCCCGGCTACGTCCCTGGATTATGATGGAGTCAACAGAGCTGACGAGAATTCAAGATCAAAAGAGCACTGACAAAATACCTTGCATAAACATAACAGTTTTAACATTTTTTCGACACTGAAAGGGGGGGGGGGAGTCGCCCCCTCTGCTCCCGACTGGCTACGTCCCTGGTTTGTGATTACTCCATAAGCGGTAAATTCAAATTTGAACCGATCAAAATCCCAGAAGCACCTAACAGAATTCTGGTCAAATATGTTTCTAAATTTGATTGTTATAAACCAATATGGTTCTATGTTGAACCAAATCTAGTAAAAGTTTTGACGGTACTTCCGTTATGGTGCCCAAGAACCCGATCGCCCGAAAATGTAATAGCCCTATTTTCAAGCGTGAATCTTAATGGAGGAGAAAGTAAGACATGTTCTTTGTCCTAGTCCCAAGTCAACTCTATCTGTTCGTTTTCTATGAAGATGAACCAGATTTTGTGCTGCCATTCTATTCCGTAACTGTATAAACTATGCTATGTCGCTTACCTGAAAACTTTTTTTACTCGGGTTGTTTCTAGATGAATAGAAAGGATAGCTCTAAATTTCTTTTTGACTGTGTGAAATCACGTGATACCATCAGGGTGGTTCCCGTTACTTTAAAGTAACTAGTTATACTTTACATTTATTTTTATAAAATTTTTGTAACTTCTTGCAGATACTATTAACAATGTCAGATACACTCTTAAAGAATGGGCAAATTTTGTCCAACTTTCTGACCTACACTGGGCATCTATTCAACAACCTAAACAGTTGGGCAAGATTTTAACCAACCAAATTTGGTAAAGTTTGAACCCAACCGTTAAGAGGAAAAGTACCCAACTGTTAAGTAAATGAACATTTCAAAAGAGACCTAGTTGTTGGACACTTCTTTCATCAAGCTGTTGGGCAAATGCATCAACCAACCCTTACAAAAAAATGTGGGGCATGCCACATGTGAACATACATAATCACATGTGGCAGGGCATAGGAAAATACATAACTGGAAAACTGAGGTAATGAGTGGTGACACATGTGGGATTGGAACCAATTTGACACACAATATTCTACTTTACCCCACTTTGCCACATGTTTGCCTTTGTACAAATGTATTTTGGTTCTCCACTCTTTGTCACATGCCGCAAACTGCGGTAATGCAGGTAAAAGCATGGCACTTTAAAAAGTGGGTCAAATTTTGTATTAAAATCACACATTGCCCTACAAATAATCACATAAAACTCACTATTTTTCACACCCAACCATAGTTTTACACAGTATGACACGGTTTGTCCAGTGTGGTATTGGAACTTTTGCCACACAATTTTTTGTAAGGGAACCGTTGGTTTTATGTTAACCATCTGTACCGTTGGTGCTTTCTTTAGCTCAGAATAGCATGTATGCATGCTGGGCATTTTTTCCCAGGAGAGTTGGGTGACATTTCTTCACAATAGTAGTTGAAATTGCATTAATTTATTGGGAAAGACATTTACCACTTCCTACGCAGTTTATCTTTGGATGTTTATTGTGCACTTTATATTAGCCCATTATATCTAAGCATCTATCACTGGAAACTGAGGTCATGAAAGTCTGAGCAAATATGGTAATGCGTCATTTACTTTAAACTACGAAATGCCTTTAATGTAAATCAAAATATAATACCCGCTGTTGGTGAACATTACAAAATTGCACCCTATATTGCGACATACATTTCAAATGCTTTGGCCTAATGTGTTTGGCTTATCACCGACTTCTGTGTATGTCCAAAATAGTCAGGTTTAAAAGTGACTGTGAAATGGTGCTTTTAAAATTAAACACAAGTCCGCAGACTGAGATTTAGCAGTTCCGTACAGTTCAAATACTGGAGTATAGACAGCATTATCATTATGCATAAGTATTTCAAAGCCTGCTGTATTTTCACTCTCATTCGGACGTGACAGAGAATACCCAAGATTCTGAACTCTCATTGGATAGCCGTTTGGCGATAAGTCCGAATTGTCGAATTTGATTCAAATGTGTGCTAGTTCGTAGTGCTATTTTAACAATTTTATGGAAATAAAGGTCGATTTTATGGTCATACGTAATGTACGAGTTTTCCTCTTCAGTTTTGTCAATGTCAAAGATGTCAAAAGGAATTTTCAGATTATGGAACCAATTTCTGATTATGAGTAGAAATGTGCAATAAAATCGAGTCAAGTGTGTGGTTGTTCGACGCAAAACCTGCGGCCAAAATTTACCCAGCCTTAAGCAAACATGACGCCAATTAGCAATTAATTGTCCAACAAGTAGGTAAAGCGAAAATATGCCCAACCGTAAGTTGAATAAAGCTTGTCGCCAGTTTAACCAGTAATTGGATAGTACAATACACGTGCAGGGAAGGGAATTTCTTGCCATTATATGAGCAAAGTTTGACCAACATGTAAGCAATCACTTTTGCCCAACAAAAACATTGCCCAGTGTTTTAAGAGTGTTAGTAACTAGTTACATTTACTTTTGACTGAAAAGTAGCCAGTTACATTGCAAAGTAACTAGTTACCCCACCTTGAATATACTGTATCTCATCCCATGGGGAGTGGTATTGAAAACACATCCAGTAAGGAAGGCGGTACACTTGGGAGTATAATCAAATCAGTGATACGGAAAAGCCTCAATGATCCCCCTCTCAATATTCCGTTGTTTTCCTTATAAGGCTAACTTAAATTTATTTCAGTGTAATGAGTTATTGACACTTCATGAATGTTATAAAGCTTATATGAATACTTTGATCTATTAATTAAGCATTTCATCTAGGTTTCTTGAATAGACACATAGCACTGAAGCGTAGCTTTTATTGGCGGAACGGCCAGTGACGTCACAATATAGTAGCACCGAACAAACCGATCAAAATAAATACTACTGCACGTATATACATCAGCATAACCAGACAGAAGTTGTTTTCATAGGCTACGTGACCTTTGACCCAAATGTGCGTATGAACCTCCCCCATCCATACGCCTGAGATTACACTCGAATCCGTTTCACCAGAATCGAAAGTCGACTGGAATGGGAGATTCCGAAATCAGAATAAGTCCGGAATGGGCTGTAACTCAAAGCGAACACTGAACACGGAGTACATTCCATTGAATCTAAAAAAATGAAAATTACTTTCAGATTTATTAAAATCCCTTTGTAATTTGTGCACTTGGGCGTCCGGGGAGTAAAGGGGCACTTGCCCCCGTGGAAAATCAAAGACAAAGAAAAAAGTAACATAAACATTTTCTTATGATACCGCTCGAAAATTTCCAGAAGATGAGTCTTCAAAATAGAAAATGATTAGATGCAACTCACAAGGCCTGGGAAGTGCCGTTTTCAGCGATCTGGTAGGCATTTCGGCCAAAAATTTTCTTGGCGCAGTGGCGCTACACTTAGTTTGCCTACAGGTTTCGCCACCCCCCCCCCCGCAAATTCCTGTCACACCCCTGTGAAAGGCGCCAACATTTAGCAATTAAGCTCTTTTTTGGGAGTAAAAATTTCCCCTGATTTAATCAATTAAAAGTTTTGCCCCCCCCCCCCCTCCAGCCGGACTACAGCTGAATCCTAACAATGCTCGTATGAATGATTTTTCATGTACATTTAAGATAGTTAAGACAGAATTAAAACATATTTTATACATTGGCAAATAGATAAGTCTCGGAATAAGGGCCACTAGCGGAACCACACTAGGCGAAGCTAGGACTCGTGGTTCGTAGGACTTTGCACTGGCCTGGAATTGAGTGGGCGACTGAAAGCGGAATTGATGTGGACTCTCATCAGAAAGTGGACTCTGGCATATCCTTGAAGTCAGAAAAGAAAATGGTTGATACATGCAAAGTTCGTATTTGTGGCCGTCTGTATCATAGGGAACATCGCTTCTCGTGTGTACTATCCTGTGTGTGCACTATCTCAGTGTCCTCCAATGGCCAACAGGTGCGTTGCCAGGGCGAAAGAAGTAAAAGAGTACTTGAATATGTTTTGTACAAAAGCCGAATAAATCATAAGCTGTTATCATCTAATATCTAATTTGTCTTCTAGGCACGCTGTTAGGTTATGTCCGCCGACATATAACATTTAATCACTATCACTTTCACTATCACAACTTATACAGAGGCCCGGCCGTAAAGTCCTTACAATACTGCGATTTAGCCAAAACCGGTTTCCAATGGGGCTCACGGTAAGCCCACAACCATATGACGTTGTTACTCAATTCAGGTTCTTGTTTTGGTCTGGATAGGGTATTTTGTTAGCCCTTATAGAGTTAATGTATTTGCTTTGTACTGGTCCTCGGAGGCGACTTTGGACCAACCGAAAAAGGAAGATGAAAAGAGACCTAGCAGACTAGAGGCTTTGATTACGTGATAGGTCCTGATTGAACACCCTGAATAGTATTACTAGCTTCTGGGAAGAATATTTTCAACATTAGGAACTCTCCTCCTTAAAAATCTGAACTTTCTGACCAGACTTCACAAAGGGGAGGTCGGGTGTAATAAAATCCTACTTATCTGCTCATTTCTTTGTTGTAAGAAACCACAATCACTTCTAGGATTACACTTAATCCCTGGCCAGTGAGGAACTTTTGTCCAGTTAGTTACACAACAAATAAACTGTTGACATTCCCTCCATATTGCACAGTTTAATCTTTTATGTGTGGTAAATTCACATGAAGTCCAAGACCAAGTAAAATTGGATTAGGTAAAAGATAAACAGTTAAAATGGTTACAAAATAGGGTCTGAATCAGGAGTTCCTAATGTTGCATGCAACCAGCCACTCACATTAAAGAGAGAAACTCTGACCTCTTTACGTCCTTACAACAACCGTTTTGCCTTTTAACCCATACGAGAGCGGACGTGTGGAGACTTTTCCAGTCTCGTTGGAGAGGATTACTTTTTGGTTGGGCTTTCTGCTTGGATGCCATCGTCTCCATCGCCTTCGAGGGGGTCGTTGAAGGGACTTATTTTACTTTCATGCTTCATGCGTGTAGAATAAGTGGGTTGTATATCCTGCAAAGTAGTCTGTAAATGTACATATGGGGTCTCAGTGAGATCCGATGCGGTGTTGGTTTTTGTGTATGGAAGCTTGGTTAGCCCTAGTGTACTATTTGTGTCCTCGTTGGGGTCGTGCCTCTTTGGGGCAGTTTTACTGAGCTCGTAGATTAGTTTTTGTGAAGGTGATGTTGGTTTTTAGTTTGGGAAACTTGTTTCACGATCTCATCATATTCGTTTCTAAGCACGTAAAGAGCAGTTGTACAGACAGTAATTTAAACCAATGAGTTGGGAGAGTAACATAGGGTAAAAATATTTTAGACATACTATGATCTAGTGAACAGTTCAATAAAAATTGAGGTATTAAAGTTTCTGTAACTCATAGAAAAGGATTTTCTTTGAAGATGTCTTTTATCAAGAGTTTAGGTCACGGATTACAGAAACGTTCCAGAAACGCCAAACCGTTATCGTGAGATGCCACTGCACTCATACTACAAGCTTAGAGCAGTTGTCAAAAAAGTGGTAGTGACGGGGAATGTGCTAAGCTGAGAACATGCTGTATTGAACCCGTTAAAAATGTTAGATTTCCGACTCCAGAAAATTGGACTTTCGTGGGGTAGGATTATATGTCACTTTCTAACGCCAGAGGCTATCTCCATTGCTGAGCCAATTAATTATCTCTTTCCAACCAGCTGTATCACATGTCATGGTCTGGACAATGGCAACATCCAGCCTTGAGGCAATTGGTGTAATAGAGAAGGGGAAAGAGGTTTTTAGTAGTTTTAAGGAGACCAATACCTCATGAGAACAGTGTTGCTGCTCTCATAACTCAAAACACCAAGTTGTTATTGCAAGTGCAATATTCAGTCTAACGTCTTCAAATAAAATCTTATTCGACCGAAAGGTTAAGGAGTTATGAGGGTGAAAAGCATTTCCTTTTATCAAAACGGTTCATGACCGTTTTGGTTTGACTAATATTGGTTATTAAGATTAACGAGTGAATTCTTTGAGAGCTTGATTGATTATATGATTTCTTGCTTGTTTGCCTTCTTTCTCGTGTTTCTGCTTCCTATAACTTGCCTATTTGCTTACGTGCTTGTTCAAGACTAGTAAGCTACCGACCAACGGTAGAATGTAAGCCTTCGAGGTCAATTTTCTGAGCCAAAATTTACTTTAAGTACATGAAATGGCACCCGCTCTATAGGTCGAGATTAAGGAATTAGAGAAGAACACTGTCATACAGATTCTTAGGGCAAGAAAAAATTCAGTGCGTTATTTCGTTCAAAACGCAAGATTCTACACGAGTGTCAGCAAGCCTTCATTAGGGGGAATGTCCATTAGCCAGGATTGAGAAAAACTCTAACCACAACTAATCCTCCTAGCAAATAAACTGTGCAGCTCAACTTCCTGGCAGGCATGAACCTCATCTTGACTCCTGAGAGCTTGTATTGTTGAAAGTCACTCATGCATGACACACTGAATAGCAGTGCTGGGCCTGAATGGGAGAGCCTCCCCAGCAGTTGTGAGGAGGAAACCACAAAGCAAACAAATCAATAAGGAGGTCTAATATTACTTCCCCGACTGGCCACTAGCAGATAGGGTTAGAGTAGGTAATGGAAGATACCTGTCATGTTCCGTGTTCAATCCTTTAGTCGGTTTTGACCTTGTAAAATTAGAAGGCACGCTCCCTTTTAGACTACATTACCCCCCCCCCCCCCGGAAAGCTGGTTTTGTTATCCCTTGGTTTGTATTTCTACATCTCAGACAACATGAATTTTCGGCCAACTGTCGCCTTTCAGTATATTGTGAGGTGTCCTACCTTATTTGTTAATACTTCTCAAACCTTTCATTCTGTCACCTAAAGTTGTTTGCTGTTGTAAAAGACCAGACGAATTACAACTGAAACAAGTGTTTAAGTGAGCACGGGACATGAATTTGCAATTACCCACGTTAGAGATGTGACTGAAGAGGTATCTAGTCCTAGAAGTTCTTTACACTTTACGAATTATGTGTACATAATCAATCTAACTTCAAACTTTCCCATACGTGTCGAGGGGCATGTTGCATTTTACCCTTCAACTCGGAAACAATAATTTGGGCAAAATGAAGGAGCTAGCAAAATAAATGAAATGAAATTGCGTTGTTTGCAATTATAATGAATTCTACATTTTTTCAAAGAACCGTGACTTATCGTGGTTTTCTACATATATCTGGATCAATAAAAACATCGAACACGCGCAGACATACTCGAAAAACAGAATAGTACCAATATTGTGTATGGTAACCCTGAAAGGGTTTCTAAACACAACATGTTTACCAGCTCTCACAGATCCTTGTTCTCTCACAGCTCCCTGGTTTGACGGTCAATAAGTTGCACAAAATCAAGATACACACGGAGCTATCTCTCACAGGTCCTGACCCTGCGGATAATTAGTGTCCTGTAGCCTTATTTTGAACTTCAAGACAATTGCACTCTTCTCAATATATTCCACCTGTAGTGAAAAAAAAAATCACGGAGGTTTGACTGGAAAAGTATACGATCCCACTTTGTGGTTGGGAGAATAGGTTCTTAAATTATGTACCCAAACATAAAGACTAGATGACGAAAGCGATAAGACCAATCGCAATTCGGAGAGAAGATGGAATATCTGCGCTATTCCAAGAGACAGTCTCCAGCTTTTAAAACTGGGCCGAATGGCCAGTATATAATGATATTCTGTGTGGACTGTTGGAGCTGTCGTTCTGGATACGGTCATTTTCAGCTTTAAATTTTTAGTAAAAGGGCAAGCTTGTTTTTCGTTATTCCACATTTCTTAATATCTTTGTTGCACTCAAATATGTTTATGTTTTTACGTCTTAACACTTTGAGTTCTTTAAGCCATAAATTTCCGCTTAGCACAGCATTCAGGGAAAAATACTGACCCCAGTCTCCTATACAATTTAATCATTCTTCTCTTTTCACCCCGCCAGTGGTCCATGTCTGACTTAAAGAAAATGTAATAATATCCCAAGTCCTCTAACTTTACACTCTAATTTACCGTCAGAATACACAGGTCTAGGTTAATCGAATTACCAGATAAACTACACCTACTATCTAAAATAATCTAAAGTATTACTTTCAATTCCAAATTGATTTTACAGAGAAAATCTAATTATCCCCCTTTCTGACACTTTAGGCTAAGATTTACAACCTGCTTACATGTCATGGAGAGGGCCAATTTGTGCAATCTGGAAAACGTCATTTTTGACAAAAACTTATAAGCCCCATCTGATGATAGTGATCAGCGTAGTTGTACGTCAAAATTATCCCTATAGACACATCCGCTCTTTTTAAAGTATGAGCGCCACTGCTCAGGTCAGAAAGGTCAGAATCCTCACTGTTCGGTGTATATTCTAAATACTACTGCCGTAGTACACACTTCGGGTAACGTGGTTCGAAATTCAATGTTCGGCAAACGTTGGCCTTGCCTTCCGACAAATATTGAGCCTTTTGCACCTTCAGCTTCTAGCATGTACTAAATTTTTTACACCATGTAAAATACAAGGCATCAAAGGCATAAGAAGACTATAACCAATGCTTCTGATATCGCAGCCTAACAGAGATAGGGCAAGATGATATGCACTACCGCCATGAGCAAAATTTATGTACAGTACCTAGTATGAGCATCAATCGCTTGCCTCTCCGGTAAACGGTTATTTTGATGGAAATTCTGCCGTTACCTCGGATTATTCATGCCAAGATGATCCCACAGAACTGACGGTCGTAAGGGTTGGTAATGAATTGGGAAAGTCTGGCAACGAATTCGGAGATGCCCTTCACTGCCACTTTAATTTATGGACATCTCAAGTTGACTGGTACTGGGTATATTATGACACAGGGGGTTCTTCAAAACAACACCTTTGTCAATAATATTATTGAAAACATCAGGTTTTATGGAAAATTTACACCTTCCTCGATCTAAATTTTGTCAAATTCAAGCCCCAAGAACGTTATAAATGATAAAAGAAAAGTAAGCAATAAATCACGATAACTTAACATCTGTTCGACAGCTATTAAACTTACTCCCTGCGGTCAAGAGAGTTGGCACCACAGAATTCTGTGGTTGGGAACGACTTGGTAAATAAAATGGAATATTGAAAAACGATCTGCTAGGTCAATGAAACCCAAGTGAGGGAGTAGGTGCAGCTAGAAATACCTCGTTTATGATCTCCGCTTTATGACTAGTTACATTTTAGGCTGACGGGTATTTTATTGGTTTGCACCACTGTGTCTTCTGTGGGATCAACTTCTCATGTTTGCATACCAACGGTTTTTTCAAAGGGCTGTTTCAAATCAAGTCGGTGTATTGCAGCAGCTCACGAGTCATGTTTTTTGTGATCGCTGGAGTCGCTAGTTTCAGAGCTCAGGGTAAAACTTTTGTATAACGTAACCTTTGTAGAGAGTGCTTTGATAATACATTGCATTGCATGCGCATTTAACCAAAGAGGTTCGATTGGGCTGGGGGTCAGAAGATTCCCTCTTTACACCAAACACCTTGTCACTTTACGGAAACCCTGTCCACACACCCTATGCACCATGGGCGTCAATCCTGAGGGAACAGGGGGACACGTCCCCCCACAATTTGGAAATACACCCATTGACTTGAGATTTTTACACAGTAAATTTTTGACCGAAGTGGCCATGCCACCCCCCCCCCTAAATTCGAATAAAGATTGACGCCCATGCTATGCACACATTTGTAGTGTGATCATATAATATCCTTAGGGGATGGTCTTGGGTGGGTTTTCACCTCAAACATTAACATATACTGTCAAAGAAGGAGCAAAGGCGGTTAGGTGCAAAAGGCCATCTATTTCTACAACAAAAATAATCTAGACACATGCGACTTTCTAAATCATCCCAGTATCTCATTCGACACAGATGGAATTATAGTAGTCTATATGTCTAATGTTGAAACTTGTTTTGTAAAGTTAAGCTCTTAATATTAGCGGAACTTCATTTTTCAGTTAATAGTGAAAAGTGGGCCAAGGATAATTTCAAAAGTCAGCACTTCACCTCGGTTACAATGGGTTTAACACAATTTTCCAAATGTGTATAGGTTATTTTACAAGTTCCCCCGATATATTTCCGAATCTTTAGGTGTAATTCCTCTGAGGGATTCAGCCCAGCTAACCTCCACCACCCCACCTCCCTTAAAAAATCCTGACAATTTTTACTCTGAATGAAGAAGAAAGTTTTAAGCTATTATTCGAAATAGAAGTCCATCCCAATTTTCTAGAAACGTGTGTAGGGAAGACACAACACCGCTTTCGTTTTCTTAAGTGGTAAGCATAGATGTCTGATAAGTTTCGTAAAAGGTAGGGGGTTTAGAATTCTATGAGGGCGTGTAAACAGATTGAAGAAGACTATTGAGATACATCAATTGGCATCCACTGTTCAATTCTTTCTACATTCGATTACATTTGCTTCACAAACGGGTATTAAAAGACAGTTTCAATGTTTAAGGACATGCAACATATTGTAAGACTTAGCTTTTTAAAGAAATAAGTTATCCAAATGGAATGACTCGCATTAGGATTTTACTTCATATCTCCTTTTCAGATGATGCTGTCATAAAAACTGTGAAGGCTGAGTGCGCTGACAACTTTTTCCTTTGTGAGGATAAATCTGATTGCGTCCCTTTCCTCCTCAAATGTGATGGCAGGAACGACTGCATTGACGAATCTGATGAGTTCCAGTGTGATGGTTGGTTGACAATTTGCAACTAGTTCAGATGTTAGCTGTATAAACAACTATTCCCTTTTTGGAAATTTTAATTGATGGCTCTCGTGAAACAGACAGTTTTAAAAAATGAAAAATGGTGTAAAGGTTTATACATGTGGCTTTTCAAAGCATTTATGCTTGTAAGGTAGTATAATATGGTCAAGAAGAACATAACAAATGATTTTATCATAATCTTGTTGAGTACAAATTCCCGTAGGCAAGTACGAGTGTACGGTTCTAAATACAGGAATGAGAAAAAGGAGAACGTCTTCAGTGCTAATAAATTTAACGATATGTGCAATCGTCAAATTCTCTGCATGCTAGGACCAATTTAGAGGATATAAATAAAACCAGGGAGGTGTTAGGAAGGAGACACAACAACCAAATCTGTCAGACAATAAGTACTTGAAAATGATTCAGTCCCATTCAGGTATCAAACCTTGCTTGACAGGTCTCTTTGTTCCTATTGTTTGGCCGTTTTGAATTCCCCTTCTTAAAAATGATCTGCCTTTGCACTCCGAAGTAATCCTGAAACAATTGCCTTTGTTCATAGGCGTAGGAGGCGAGGGGGGGGGGGGGCTGGGCAGCTGCAGCCCCCCAACCAAAATTTTTTGTGAAAATTCGGGCAATATGCTGAGAATTTTTCGGGAACGTACTGAAAGAAAAATAATACAATGATGTAGCTAAAGATAATCAATAGTTTAAAAAACTTCCTTGGCAATTAAAATAAAGTTCTGATTTGAACTGCACGAGCACCAATATATTCGGCATTAATTCACCAGTGTGTTTTTAATGGTTCAACTTATATTATGATTATCAATGGTGTATTTGAGAGGTCATTAGGCCATGCCCCACCCTCACTGATGCCAATTTTTCCTACCTAAAATACGTATAGTTTTAACAAGAAATTCCTCTTCAAAGGTAGCATATGTGGCCCAGATTGCATGTAAGGACACCTAATTTTTCAAAAATTTTCAAAGAGGAGGGGGTGATGCCAATTTTTTTAGTACCTAAAATACGTAAATGTTTTTTAATAAGTAAACAACAATTTTTTGCTTCAAAGGGGAAACATATGTGGGTCCACCAGATGTGCACCAACATGTAAGGGACCAAGTACTTAATTTTTTTCAAAAATTTTCCAGACAGGCGATCACACAACACAACGATTGCTTCTCACCCCCATGAGAGAAATCCTAGCTACACCACTGATTATTATCATTATTATTGAAACGACTTCCGCCAAAATTAAAACCAATAAGGATGGTAGTAACACGGCAAATTATTGTATATGTAAGTGGCATGCCCTGTGATAACCGATGCAGGTCTGTATGATATGTACATTAACATGTCGAAAGCGCGTGGAGCGTGAGGAAATTTCTGGTTATATTTTCGGGCAAGTCGTTACGTACAGCCCCCCCCCCCCCTCCCAATCAACTTGGGCTCCTACGCCTATGCCTTTGTTAAAACATGCTTTGATTTGAGGTTTGTTACCGACAACGGCCAAGCTTCCATCAAGATTTTTAGCGAAACGACTGTCAATGAAAGTTTAAATAATGTACTTCCTTTGTGTCCCTACAGTTCCTTTGTGTTCCTACAAATCTGATTCGTCGTATGCTTTAAGCTGTAGTCAAGACTACATCATTTTCCCAATTTCGCCAAATTTTCTCATCACTTAGAAACATACTCGACAAGAAATGACATTTATTGCGACCAATAAAGACAAAAGTGTAACCTTTCATATATTTGTGGTGGCATTGAAAATGTAATTGTTCAATGTAAGGAGTAGACCTATTCATTGTCATTCTAACAATAGGTCACTAAATCCTAGTTGGTCCTGGTTAATGCAATAGACATTTTGAAGAGAAAAGCAAGATTACCATCGAAAACAAACATTGCTTCAAAGTGTCTTAGAATGTTGGCTCTTTTTCCTAACACCTCCCTGATAAAACACTTGAAAATGTTAAAAATCAAAGTTGAAAATACCTGGAAGGAGTATTCAGTGTTATGTTATAGTTGGAAATGCACTAGAACAATTTAAATAGTTTTACAAAAACTAATGTTTGATTAAACGAGTAAATAAGTGGTTTTAGAGATGAATGAAATGATTACGTAAGCTACAAACTATTTTACATGCCTGCTACAAATTTCTTTATGTGCCACACGTTTGTCAAATAATGGAGATGTCGAAGATTGTAAGGTCATGGTGTTATAGGAATTTTCTTAGAATGTTCCAGGACCTACCTTTATTTCACGGTGAATTGTTCATTAATTTTGCAGAAATTAGTGTTTGCCCACAGGGCATGACTTATTCATCGTTGTGTATTGTTCCTTGTAATTGTGGGTGTATTGTAACATTTCAAAAAAAGGCCATACAATAAAATTGATGTTTTATTAGTTGATTTTTTCACTTCTTACCACTTCATTAAGAAGAAAGTCATATACAGAAAATGCAAGCAGGTGCATATCACCACAAAAGATATGGAAAGTGCCATGGCATTGTCAAGAATAGAAGTTAAAGTAAGCCGGATTAGATGTAACCCTATATGCTGAGAATAGAAAACCTATTGTACCAATTTTATAGCTTGAGCCAGACAACCCAGACAGAAAAATTCGGTCAGTTCGTCGACGGACCGCTGTCGTCCACATCAGTGGTCCGTCAGACAAATGTCCGGTGGTCCGTGATGGTCGTGACACTGATTGGTTAAAAACTTTTTACCCAACATGCCGTCCGATGGACCTCCGTCGGCCCTCTAGAGAATGACAGCGTATTCATGGCTGCTCGTGAGCCGTCAACCGCCGCGGATGGACCGCCGGATATTGTTGACTAGGACTTGGTGAGATAAGCTACTGCATGTGACGTACTCCTTTCGCATAAATACTGACGATCGAAGGGTATAGCAAACGGCATTCACTGTTCGATCCTTTAACGCTTGTTACTTTTTGATTCTTTGCCGAAGGCGAAAGGAATCTAGGCAGTCACGCTGGTTAGTGGATGTACGACAGTGCATGTGTGTTTGTGTGTGTGCATGTCAGTGTGTGCATACGCATGTAGCCTTTAAACACGATATCTCAAGATAGTAATGATGGGTGCTTTCACACGAGGTTTGTAAGTTTTTTATATTGCGAGAACGATGCCATTGTTTTGTAATAGATGTCAGAGGCCATTTGAGGTCGACACAGGTCAAAAATTGAAAAAAAAAATTGTAAATCGATATAGGATTGATGGATACGGTCCACACGGTGTATAGATAGGCTATGTCTTATTAAGAGAAAGGACTCTGTTTTGGTGTCAGTCTCAGGTCACGCGAGGTCACCAGACCTGAAACTAAGAAAACCTTGTAAACTGATGGTAGCTACTATATCTCAAGAGCAGACAGTGGGACATATATCCAAATTAAGTCGTTTCGTGACCAACGAAAAGGGAGGGCTGAATGTTTGTACCATTTCAAGGATGCAATTATTAGTAACAGCATAGATCTTTACCATGTTTACTGTCATAGTTCTCATAACGTAGCTCTAGTAAAGTCATTAGGGACCTAGTTATTACAATCGTAATTACCCAATGGTGTGACCATATTGTATTAAAAAACATCCTACAATAATTTACCTGGCTGTCGGTAGTGTAGGGGAAAGTGCTCGGTTTCCTATTCTCACAGCAAGGATTCGAATCTGATTTAATCAGTTTTTTGCAGTTTTGGTTATTCACTTTTTGTCTTTTTTTACTTGGGATAAATATTTTAATATTAAGAGGAAGAACCCTGCTGCTTTTGTGACGGTCAGAGGCCATTAAAAGTCACAAGAGGTCAAAATTGAAAAACCTGTTAAACACCATATCTCAAGTTAAGAATCATTATAGTGTTTCTCATACTGGAAATGTGGAAGCGTTATACATGGACAAATATCCTTGTTGAGTTCTGCAGAATTCTGAAAGGACATAAGAGATCACCAGGGATCAAATTATGAAAACATTAAAAAAGATACCTCCACTAGGATGAATTGGAAGGACGAAGTACGAAGAGTATTTTATTGGCAAGTATATATAATCACTTGGCCTTCGAGCCTACCTGTTCTCTTAGAAAATAGATATTACAAAACATTCATACATAAATTTGTATTACCTTGATGAAATACGTACTCCAGCATTACAGTCAGATAGGTTTCAACTTTAATTTGTCTCCCCTTTTCAGATAATTTCACCATAACTCATATAACGGTTAAGTGCATAGGAAATTTTTTTCCTTGTGCGGATGGATCTCATTGCATTCCTTATTTCTTCAAATGTAATGGCAGGAATGACTGCATTGATGGCTCCGATGAGGCATATTGTGATGGTAAGTTGGCAGCAAGCAACTGCTATTTGTCTCTGGCATGACCTCGGAATCAAGTTTGTTTATTATAAAACGATTATTTCAGTAACAGTTAGTTGTACTATAATATTTAATGATGTTTCAAGCTCATCTACTTGAATTATTTGAGGCATTTATGATAACATGGCTCTATATGTTTTCATGAAGACGAACACGTCAAAGTATTTCCTGACAAATTGTGGTGCATGCCCAATTCCCATTTCCCTAGATTTGAATGGAGGCACCCCCCCCCCCCCATATGTAAATGTATTGTTTTGAAGGACTCTTGATTTCAAATGTTGTTTGATTACAAATTTAGTAGTCAAACTTCAGGCAGGGTTCGAGGTTGTAAATTCTTTTACATGGAGGCGTAAGTAGATTAACGCTGAGAATATACTAGAGAACGAGAGATTACCATAAAGGCAATATATATATATATATATATATATCTATATATATATATATATATATATATATATATATATATATATATATATAGTAGGTAGAGTGACGTAACGACTTTATATGAATGAGTCAATCCACGCTATACTGAATAGTCGCAGGCGACCTTAGGCCATTTTTCCTCCAACATAACATAACATAACATCCTTTTTCAGTATAAGGCAAGTGCCTATATGTTAGAGGAAAGTAAGGTCTCTGTGCAACTATTCAGTATAGCGTGGATTGACTCATATTAATATATATATATATATATATATATATATATATATATATATAGTAGCCGAACACTTTAATTTAATTAATCATAGCTTGAATGATCTTAAGTTTGCTATTTTGTTTGCGGGCTTTCCTACATCAGAAGCACGCAAGAAACAGGAGTTACGTTTAATCCTTCGCTGCGACAGCCACATATATGGCCTGAATAGGGATCTTTCAGTTATGGCATACAGGCGTGACCGCTGAGTTATCTTGCACTTGACTTTCTGTCCTCTTGGTTCATTTTACTGTTGACAAAGAGCCTAGGCAGGTTCGAAACGTACAGTTTTTCTATGACTTCTACACATTTTGTTTACCATCTGTGCTTGTTGTGGATTTTTGGTCTTTAACAAGATTTCAGTTGCATCATGTGTCGTCGTTTCTTTTTGTTTTTATTTCTGTTGGTGTCAGAGGTATTGATTTATTTTCTTTCTGTTGGACTATATATATATATATATATATATATATATATATATATATATATATATATATATATATATATATATATATATATATATATATATATATATATATGTAACCCCAAAGGTTGAGTAGGAAGATTACATATGGGTCTCTTAAGCAGCAGATACCAGGCAATGGAAAAGAAGACCCAACATATGGACATTTCGCACATTGTGTAAACGCTCATTTTGCGGACTGTTGTTGACTGGACTTTTTAGCTTTTTAGCTTTGTAAAATTCACGCGCACTAGCTAAACTCTCGATTGTTAGCTCTGGCTTTTATTCCCACCTTCAAATTTCCTACATTTTTTATTCCTTCTATGCACTAAAGAAAGATGAAAGAAAGATGAAATGCTGTAGTAGGTTCAAAAAGTTTAAGGACAATGGTCACACTTCAGTCAATGCTTTGTTTGGACGATTTTCGGAAAGCATAGAAAGTACGAAATATCAGTGATCTTGACTATAACTAAACATAGTCATTGTGATGAAATACATATTCCTGCATTAAACTAAGGACACTTGCATTCGATTGTCATTTCTTTCCAAAACAGCAGACGGTGCAATCATAATTACAGTGCAGGTTGAATGTGTCGATCACTTCTTTCTTTGTGAGGATAAATCTGACTGTATCCCATACTTCTTCAAATGTAATGGCAGGAACAACTGCTACGATGGGTCTGATGAGCTCTATTGTGGTGGTGAGTTATCGGTATAAAACTAGCTTGTCATTTCCATGTTTTCCGTAATCAAATGTTAATTATTGAAACCTACTTTAGCCTATCAGTTGAATAAAAAAAAAATCTCTTAATGGCTTTCGTAATACAAAAGATTTCATAATGTTCCGATATTCACCCATGTGACAATATGAAACATTTATGCTGATAAGATCTTATATTACGTGCTAGAATATTGATCTCACCATTGCTTGTGCTGTGTAGGTACAATTCCGGGGTTTTGATATGAGGAACCAAGTAGTACGAGGATGATCGCTTAGTACGCGTATCCAATCTTCTTTTTCTATGAGCACGACAGCAAGGACAGAGTACAAATACAAATCTTCTGGTAAGAGTAACAGAGTACAACAGATAGGACCCGAGTAATAATAGACCTTATGCACATGATGTCACAAAACTGAAAGGCTTGTAAAGCGCGTATTATTGCAACTAACACCAACAAATGCACACAGCCGATTTGTGCTCTCGTCGGATAGGCGCGTAAGTCTACTACGCCTGCGTGCAAACGCTACGTCACCTCACATGACCTTTGAATTTCACTAAAAGTTGAATATGGAAAAGTGAAAAAAGGAAGCTTGCTTTCATACTATCATTTCAGTTAATCGAATTGAAGCCGGCGACATCACTTACTATCAGTGCTATATATTTTGGTCATCTTTTGTAATGTATCAGTCAGTTTAAAATCAACTCACATTTCTAGTTACAGGCCTAATGAGTAATGGTCACCTCGCCTTAGGTCTGCTCTCCTTTTTTGTCAAACTAATGTTAACAAATATGGATTTTCTTTTATTTGTTTGCTAGCATGCTGCATATTTATTTTCCATTTGCAGTTGCAAACTTTCACAGAAAGAAATGGCCTATTTCCGTTTCAGGTGGAGGCACTTGCTAATTACCCTTGGTACCTACTTCCGAGCAGTAGTTCTCTTCAAATAAGTTGGTGAATAGCAAAGATTGCTCCCCCGGCTCGTAGCATTATGACGAGGTTTTGCGTATGCATCCGCGTCTCTTTATTAAATCCGTTTTGTATGAACTTGTTTTTATTCTAACTGGTATCGTTGTAGTTTCAAATTGGTCGCCTTTGTGAAAGGGTTCAACACCAGAAACGATGGCAAATTACAATTTTAAACCATAACTTGAGTATTATATATATATATATATATATAGAGAGAGAGAGAGAGAGGGGGGGGGGAGAGAGAGAGAGGGAGAGAGAGGGAGAGAGAGATATCAATGAAAGTAGTAAAAAGTGCTTAAAGTTTAGGAGAAAACTCCGCAATGTTTCGGGTACATACCCTTCATCAAGCGGCAAAACATCAAGTGATCAGTTAAACGCGATTCAAATGAAACAAACAATCGCGTGCTTACACAACTCGACCGACGTGCATGCGTTGGCCGCGCTTACAGAGTGTGTATGTACACAGTAAAACACCGCAGTAAAACAATGCAACTGCGTGAACTACAGTAAAGCTACGCAACTGTGTGTGAAATACAAAAAGTCTGCGCAACTGCGTGAAATAACTAAAGGCTGCCATGACGCGATCTAAAACGATTGGCGAAAGACGGTCATGTAAAAAAGAGCACGCGTTTGGCAAGAAAACTAAAAGCGTCTGGAATGGTCACGGCCAAACCTGCAGTAAAACAGTTACAAAAGTTCAAGTTTAACATTCAGTCTATTAGGGGTGAGGGTCCCGAGCTTCATAATTAACCAGTTTTCTGAAATTAAACGATCGCGGTCGGAGACTCGGCATGATATTGCTGCCGTGACCATCAGGTCCTGTATCGAGCAAACTGACGGGGGGTTGAAATGATTAGCTAATGGATAGCCAGAAAAGTTTTGCTTGATGGACCTTAAGTGTTCAGTCACTTGATCAGCCAGGCGACGTTTCGTTTCACCCACATGCAAAATGGTACAACGTCTACAAGTTAAAATGTACACTGCGTTAGTGGATGTGCAAGTAAAATGCTGGTTAATGTGAAAGCAGTTGTTGTTAGGACCCACAACAGAGAGAAACCTGTCATGGCTAACTACTGGGCAAGTATTACACCTTACACGATTACAAGGATATGTCCCCGGAACGTTAGGCATTGATGGTTGGGGAGAATAGGGGCCCGAACTAAGTGACTAGAAATATTTTTTATTTCTAAATGCCGTGATAGGTGGTTCAGGGAAAAACTCACTGGTAGAAGGATATTGTTGGAGGATTTCTACGTTCCTATAAATGGACTGAACAATGGGACGTACGGAAGGGTGATAAGAAACGACAAAAGGTATCCTGGTCGAGGATTTTACGTTCGCTGTTTTGGGGATCATGGTTGTAGCTCTATCTATTCCTTGAATACGACCTAAGGCCTTCATGAGTACCTTTCGTGGGTATTGACGTTTTTCAAAGAAGGACATTATCTCTTGAGAGGCCTTAGCAAAATCTGTGTCATCCGTCTTGCTCTTAATAGTTGAGAATAAGGGATTGGGTTGGTACAAGACCAAGGGTGGTTGGATGAATAGAGTAGGTAGCAACTGAAGCAGCACCGACAATGTCATCGATGTATCTTTTGTAGAAGATGGGTGTACTGCTGCTAAAGCTTGAGAATAGCTGCTCGTCAAAGTGTCCCATGTTGAGGTAGGCTACGGATGGCCCCATCTTCGTACCCATAGTTAGACCTTTATTAACTTTGTTGTAATTACCATCATTAAATTAATCATGACATTATGTGCACTGCATTGATTTTGAGTGTGCGCGGCATTTCTGTGGGCTTGTAGCATTATAACAATTTACATCATTTAATTCATAAACACTTTTATTGATTTCCTGCATTCTGATTGGCTGAAAACCATTTGAGACCGGTCTTAAATGGCATTTAAGACCGGTTTGCTGACAGTTAGGAGAATTAGAATGCCGTGGTTTACGTGCGCATCGTTTGAGCGTGTAATATATTTCCCTATGTTTTTCGGAGTACGCGTACTTCTAAAAACGAACGCGCTACATCGTGAAAGTGAACGTGTCTCTCACAACTCCCGGTACATGCAGTAATTAACCCCGTACTATACTGCGCGCCACTGTGCGTGTAGCCAACTACTGTGTTACTGGGTATTTGTATATATTGTGCAGTTGTGTCCTGTGAATGTTTACGCCGCTTACTGCCTGGTACTAACCCGCATCAATTTGACCCTTAAGGTAAGTGATATCGGACAAACGAAAGAATATTCAACAAAGATATCGTATTTGTTATGTCAATCGAATAGATTTTGTTCAAACGATTGAATTTTAAATGAATTTGTTGTAAAGAAGTGAAAATATTTGCATGGTTGTCTACTTTCTTTTGGCTTGAAGTTGTTCGCTGTTATCGCAAGAAACTGAAATGACGTCATAATAGAGCCAGTAAATATAGCTGGGAGAATTAAAATGTGATCTGTAAAATTTTGTCGAAAATTCAATGTTTCTGTCGATTTACAGCATTTTAATGTTGAGTGTTTATGAATGAGGATAAAAGCAGGGTGTGTCGCCTCGGTCCGCTCGGCCGCTGTGATGACGTCATCATCGGTCTTAAATCTCATTTAAGACCGGGCACCCTCGCATTTATCCCCTAATTACTCATAACATTATACTTACTGTATTGATTTTGCGTGCGCGGGATTTCTGTGGGCTCGTATCGTTTTGACGAGTCCTTGCTTGTGCGTCATTTATGTTTGAAATAGCAATTGAATATTTCATCTCCTATGATGCAATATGGCGTAGTTATCATCATTTTATTACTCATGGCATTATGCTGATTTTATTGATTTTTAGTGCGCACGGCATTTCTACAAGTTCGTAGCATTTTATGAAGAGTCTTTGCTTGTACGTCATTTACGTTTAATACAACAATTGAATATCTCATCCCCTATGACGCATTGTAACGTAATTATCATCTTTTAGTCACTCGTGACATTATGCGCATTGTATTGACTTTGCGTGTGCGCGGCATTTCTGTGGGCTTGTAGCATTATGACAAGTTTTTGCGTATGCATCTGCGTCTCTTTATGATATCCGCTTTGTATGAACTTGTTTTCATTCTAACTGGTATCGTTGTAGTTTCATATTAGTCGCCTTTGTAAAAGGGTTCAATACCCGAAACGTTGGCAATTACAATTTTAAACCATAGCATGAGTATTACTTGTCTACTTTTACTTATATATATGTATGTATAACATATAATATAAACCATATAATATTACATGGGACGCATTCCTATGATAAACCAGTGGAAAACTTAACCCATCAGTGTTTAAACTTAGTTGGCCGCGCTTTGTAAAAAGGCCCCAATGGCTCAGTGGTCAGAGCATCCGCCTTGTATGCGGGAGGTCGCTGGTTCGAATCCTGCTTGAGGCTAAGTTTTCCATTCATATATATATATATATATATATATATATATATATATATATATATATATATATATATAAATTGGGATTTAGGCAAAACATGGTATGAAAAAGCGCGACTGTTGGGAGAACTCGACCGTGAGGCGAAAAACCGTTTGGCCTGAACGTTTTACACACTGTTTTATATAGGAATGCGTAACTCTATACGCAATTCCGATTCACCATGTAATGTTTAAGCAATTACTTAACTGCTTACCAATTTACGTACATGTATCCGTTAACACTAACGACTTAGGGGCCAATTGAAATAACGTGCATTTGTATCCCAAAACTTAAAAGGGAAATAAAATGTTATGTATTCTATTGTTTTTATTTTCGCCTTTTGTATTGGGGGTATTGACCTTTCGCCTAACAGGTCGATGTAGTGTTATATATGTATATGTATATATATATATATATATATATTTATGCTATATATATATATATATATATATATATATATATATATATATATATATATATATAATATATATATATATATATATATATATATATATGCTAGCACGCTCCTTAGAGCTTGTGCACTTTGGTATTCATAGGCAGTGTACCGTGAAAGGCCGGACTGACGCAAGTTATGCTTGTGTCAGCCTTGCCATTCAGTCTTGAAACCTACTCTGAGCTGCACTGATGAGATCTACCAAGATCGAAACAGTTCTGTCTGCAGATTGAGTTTATATATATATATATATATATATATATATATATATATATATAAATATATATATATATGTATATTTATATATATATGTGTATATATATATAAATATATATATATTCTATTTCAGTATAAGGCAAGTGCCTATGTTAGAGGAAAATGGCCTAAGGTCTCTGTGCGACTATTTAATATAGCTTGGATTGACTCATATGTATATGTATATGTATATGTATATGTATATGTATATGTATATGTATATGTATATGTATATGTATATGTATATGTATATATTATATATATATATATATATATATATATATATTTATATATATATATATATATATATATATATATATACGGAAGTGCAATGACGCAATGATGAAAAACTGTCCCGTCTGGTATATGAATTAAATTGACCAGTTCTTCCAGCAGAGTTCCGATAGCTCAGTTGGTAGAGCGTACTGCACGTTGAGCAGTAGGTCGTTGGTTCAAACCCAGCTCGGACCTCAGTTTTTCATCATTTGGTGGTATCGTCTTTCTTACTAAGGCAAAGGTTGCCAATGTTAGACGCATATTCCACAGGTTTAAAAATTATGCGACTTTGTCCGCATCCCACCATTCTTCAGTTTCTATATTTAGAAGTCGCAACGTCACATGTACACTTCCGTATTTACAAAAAGCTGGGCGGAGCTTTCAAGTGACGTAATGATGGAAAACTGTCCCGTCTGGTATATGAATTAAATTGACCAGTTCTTCCAGCAGAGTTCCGATAGCTCAGTTGGTAGAGCGTACTGCACGTTGAGCAGTAGATCGTTGGTTCAAACCCAGCTCGGACCTCAGTTTTTCATCATTTGGTGGTATCGTCTTTCTTACTAAGGCAAGGGTTGCCAATGTTAGACGCATATTCCACAGGTTTAAAAATTATGCGACTTTGTCCGCATCCCACCATTCTTCAGTTTCTATATTTAGAAGTCGCAACGTCACATCTACACTTCCGTATATATATATATATATATATATATAGTTATATCTATATATAATATATATATATATTATATATATATATATATATATATATATATATATATATATATATATATATATATATATTCGCTAGTCACATTAATTTCCTGGGCACTTACCTTCGTAAAAACGTTATTCCACGAGGTTTTAAACTAAACTTTCACGTACAAACCGTGTCCGATTTTCACTAGTCTTTCGTTGTGACACCTCTCGGTATTTACGTTCGTGCTCGTTTAGTCTCATGCGCTCGACCATCTATAGCATGGTTCGAAAGAAAGCCGGATTTGATCGCACTATTCAAGACCAAGGGTCTCTCCTATTTAACACCTTACCAGAAGCTGGAGAAGTGCGCTTCCTTATTCATGTCTACAACCGTCGGCTTCATAATTTTTTGCTTGATTCTAAAGCCAAGACTTTAGCAAGCCTGTTGCCTGACCCACCCTTTACTCATACCCCACCCAGTGATACCATACAAGCACAGGACACGAAGCTTGTGGTCACCATCCCTCCCGATCTGGAGCTTTCCTCTTCTGAACGCTCAGTCTTAGCTAAAGGCCTGAACTTCGTTCCCTTGAACCCCCTCCCTGATGAGTTCTCCATCCGCAGAGATGTTTCTTCATTCTGCAGGAAACTTCGCCTCCGACACCATTTTGGCATCACAGATCAGCCAGACAATACGAGTCCAGAAGATTTTTTGAACACTTTAGGCTCCACCCGTTCTTCCTGGACACCTAAATCGGGAGAAAACAACATCCTAGACTCCGTTATTGAATCCATCAATAAGGATGTTGATCGTCTTCTACCCCCCAAGAGAACTACCCTTAGCAATCTTTCCCCAGAGAAACGAGAGGCTCTCTTGTCACTCAAAAGAAACAAGAACCTCATCATCAATCCAGCTGATAAGGGTGGAGCCGTGGTGGTTTGGCAGAAGGATTTGTACGTAGCAGAGGCCGATAAGCAATTATCGGACCAAACTGCATACACTGAACTTCCCTCTGATCCCACTTCCGACAGCCAAGCAATGGTTAAGAAGACTTTAACAAACCTTATTAAAAACAATCAACTTCCTAAATCAGCAACGTCACTACTCCACCCTTGCCCACAAATCTCCAATTTCTATCTGCTTCCCAAAATCCACAAGGCAAACAACCCTGGTAGACCGATCGTTTCTTCCCACAGCTGCCACACCGTTCTAATTTCTGAGTTTTTGGACTCTGTTCTCCTCCCGTTGGTATCAGCGTTACCGTCTTTTGTTCAAGACACTCCTCATTTCTTGAGACTTATTCAAGACTTTGAGTTTCCCGAAAATTGCGGTGAACGTCTGCTATTCACCATGGATGTATCTAGTCTCTACACATCCACCCCCTACCATGCTGCCTTGTCAGCTATCCGCCATTACCTGGACCAACGACAAGACCCCCAAATTCCTACAACTACTTTCCTTCGCTTGACGGAACTTGTTCTCACCCAAAACTGTTTTCAGTTTAATGGGCGCTTTTTCCGTCAGGTTAAAGGAGTAGCCATGGAAACCAAAATGGGTCCTTCTGTTGCTTGCCTAACCATGGGCCACTTTGAAGAACAACTTTTTTCGCAGTACACCGGTTCTCACCCTTTCCTTTACAAAAGGTATATTGACGATATTGTGGGAGTGGCAACAGGGACCCGTCAAGATCTGGAATCTTTCATTCAATTTGTAGGATCTTTCAGTCCATTTTTGAAATTCATACATTGTATTTCTGACACTTCAGTGGTTTTCCTCGACCTTCAATTGTCAATTTGCGACCGTAAAATCAAGTCAAACCTACATGTTAAACCCACCGATTCTCATAACTACCTTTTGTACCCATCCAACCATCCCATATCTTGTACCAAATCCATCCCGTACTCACAACTTTTAAGGGCCAGAAGGATTTGCTCAGAAGATTCTGATTTTTCAGCCGCTTCAAAAAATATACTATCATTCTTTGAGAAGCGTCAGTATCCCACCAAAATCCTTACCGGTGCTCTACAGAGAATCCAAGGAATCAACAGAGCGGAGGCTTTGAGTAAGAAGTCTAACACGTCTACTAATCTACGCATTCCTTTGGTAATTTCCCATCACCCATCGGTACGCCCCATCATTCGTGCCATTTACAGGAATATAGAGACTCTTCGAAAAGACCCTTCAACCCGTGACCTTTTCCCCGAACCCCCCATTACGGCATTCAGAGTTGAAAAGAACATTTCCAAGCACTTAGTTCGGGCTTCCCATCCACAACAACCAACTGACAACACCCCAGGTACATTTCCCTGTGGTCGTAGCAGGTGCAACACATGCCCAGTGGTTGGCAAGAACACACTCATTAATATTTTGGGTTCTAACGGCAACAGATTTAGTGTGAACCAACACTTTACCTGCACTTCCACAAACTTGGTTTACATTTTAGTTTGTGGACGTTGCAATTGCCTGTATGTGGGAGAGACCAAACGTCGCCTGGCTGACCGAATCACTGAACACCTCAGGTCCATCAAACAAAACCTTCAAGGTTATCCGGTCGCCACACATTTCAACCCCCCATCACCGTGCTCAATTAAAGACTTGGCCGTTACCGCAGCCTTAATGTGCAGAGGTTCTGACCGTGATCGTCAGACCGCCGAAAACCGGCTTATCATGAAACTCGGGACCCTCTCCCCACACGGTCTTAACATTAGAATGGACCTTTTTTAACCTGTTCCCCTTTTCATCACTTTTTACCAGTTTTTTCAGCCTTCTTTCGCTTTTTTACACCGTGTTCGTTCTGTGCGACCGGTTTGTTCGTGCCTTTCTTCAATGTGTTTCTTCTCTATTTCTACTTCTTTGTTGTTCAGTTGCATTTCTTTGCCACCTGATGAAGAGTCTATACACAAAACGTCGTGGAATGTTCTGCAAACTTTTAACACTTTTTACAACCTTTATCGACCTACATACTACTATAGTGCTCCGCAGTATTTCGACCTATATATATATATATAAATATTTGACGTTAACAAAAACAGTACTCTCTTTTGTCCATCTTTTGCTTATGTCTTCGGATTTTCATCTAAGTTTTCATCTCTAAGAGTACACGTGGAACTTTTACTTATTTATCTTATATATATATATATATATATATATATTATTTATATTTATAAATATATATGTATATATATATGTATATATATATATATGTATATATATATGTATATGTATATATGTATGTATATATAAATATATATGTATAGAGTAGAATAAATGAGCGAAAAGTATGATGTCCTTTTTCAGTCAACTGTATTTATGATCTTTTATTCACAAACTTTTCGGTGCTCCAAGCAACTTCTTCAGTGTGAGTAATTAACTGACAGAGTACACTTGAAACTTAAAAGATGACAGTCACAATGCAGATGTACACGTTAAAAAAGCGCGTAACATTATAACGTAATATGACATACTAATGTGTACAATGGAAAAAGTACGCAAAACGTACGCGTTAATGAGAAGCATACAGTCCACAAGTATGTGTTAAAGATACTCTTAGAGTTAAGGCGCGTTACATTAAGACGAAATAAGAGCGCAATAAAAGATGACATGATAATGCGTATAATGGAAAAAGTACTAATATATATATATATATATATATATATATATATATATATATATATATATATATATATATATATATATATATATATATATATATATATATATATATATATATATAAACGATTTGGAAATGTTCATTAACTTTGCTAAAACCTTTTGCTCGTTTTTGAAATTCACTCACTATATTTCCAACTCCTCGGTAGTGTTTTAGACACAGAATTATCTATCTCCGCCGTAAAATCTCCACTTTAAACCCACTGACTTTCACAACTACCTCATGTACCCTTCCAACCACCCCGATCTTGTAGCAATTCGATTCCTTACTCACAACTTTTACGTGCCAGACGGATTTGTTCTTACGACCAGGATTTCGCTAAAGTTTCCAATCAGATAATTTATTTCTTTGAACAACGCCAGTATCCACAAAGAGTGCTCTCTAATGCCTTCAACCGCATACAAGGAATTGATAGAGCATCTGCCCTTGCCCCCAAAACTGACTACACATCCACCAGACATATCCCGTTGGTCCTGTCCTTTCACCCACCTGTAACTAACATTGTACGTGCCATTTACAGGAATGTGGAAACCCTCCACCATGACCATCCACCCGTGGCCAATTCCCTGACCCCCCCCCCCCCCCATCACATCATTCAGAATTGAAAAGAACATATCTAAGCACTTGGTCCGTGTCTCCCAACCTCAAGCCTAGTGCCTAACACCCCAGGTACTTTTCCTTGCAACCGTGGGAGATGCAATACTTGCTCTGTGGTCAGTCATGCCAAATTCCTCTCAATTGTAGGTCCCAACAACAACCGGTTTAACATTCATCAGCATTTTACCTGTTCTTCAGCCAATGTTATTTACGTTCTCGTATGTAACGCTGTAATATACTGTATGTGGGAGAAACAAAACGTCGTCTTGCTGACCGAGTCACTGAGCACCTGAGGTCAATCAAACAGAACCTCCCAGTGTTCCCTGTAGCCACACACTTCAATCCCCCGTCAACATGCTCCATCCGTTCCCTTATAAAAAAGTCCCATGTGTTTCCTATATGAAATCAGCATGTGGGGTTTATGTGGGTTTTGGGGCATGTGGGAAAAAATTCCCACATAAATGTGGGGAAAATTCCCACATAAGTCCCACATGCTGGTTATCCCTTCCCATATCGGGTTCTTCCATTATAGAATGGGGGATATATGGCCTTTGCTCTAGCCTTCATCATCATTTTTCATTCATCATCCTCGGAGGCCCTCTAATGTATAAAACTGCATTGTACAGTCAGAGTAAATGTTCTTGTGACTTTACAGTGATTCCAAAAGAATATTATGGCCTAAAATGTAATTTCACCTTTTCACCAATTCCAACTTGTTTGAGTGTGGCAGTCTTAAAGCTAAATGATTATCCAAATTAGGCCACTTAATTCATATGTCCTTCTCAGATTGGTTATCGTAAGTGTCGTTGTCTTCGCTAAAATTAAGTAACTGAGCCACACAGTTTAGAAGTAGTTCCTTTTATAGGCTCCATCCTTAGTCCAGTATAAGACAGCAAGATATAAGGTTATACAAATTAGGCCACTGCATGGGTATATGTCCTTCTCACATTGGTTACAGTACCTGTATATCTTCATTGAAATTACCTATCTGAGCCAGACAGTTTCAGTTAGAAGTGGTTCTTTTTATCGGCTCCATCCTTAGTCCAGTATAGTCTGAATAAGACAGCCAAGATGCTATAAGAATACTCCATACCATTGAGCTCAAAAGAAATAGCACTGCATACAGCATAGTCCCTTACAAAATAACATACATGTAGTCCACTGACCAGAATTACTTGATGGTTTCGGAGGCCATCTCGTGTCGCGATTCCGATCTTGATCGCCTGGCTGCCGAAAACCTCATCATGAAACTTGGGACCCTGTCCCCACATGGTCTGAACGTTAGACTTGAACTGTTATAAATCAACAATCCCTGCATTGTTGTTACCTGTGTTACCACTTAACACTGTCTGTTTTCCTAGCCGGTTTTACCGTGTCCAATTTTATTGTGTGTTTTGTATTTTTGTACGTTTGGCCGTGTCAACAATCAGTTGCATTTTTGCCACCTGATGAAGGTTTAAACCCGAAACGTCGTAGATTTTTTAACAAACCTTCAGCACTATTTACTACTTCTTTTTTGACCTATATATATATATATATATATATATATATATATATATATATATATAGATATATATATACAACGCTAGATCGACCTGTTAGGCGAAATCAGTATACCGCCAATACAACCGGCGAAAGAAAAAAACAATAAAATACATAAGATTATATTTCCCCTTTTGGTTCTGAGATATATATATATATATATGCACGTTATTTCAATGGCCCGTAAGTCTTTAGTGTTAACGGATACATGCACGTAAGCTGGTGTGCAGCTAAGTAATTGCATAAACATTATGCGCTAAATCGGACTTGCTTATAGAGTAACGCATTCCTATATAAAACAGTGTGTAAAACGTTGAGGCGAAACGATTTTTTCGCCTAAGGGTCGAGTTCTCCCAACAGTCGCGATTTTTCATACGGTTTTTTCGCCTAAATCCCAAATTAGAGAAATATATATATATATATATATATATATATATGCACTGATCTACAACTTGAATGTGTAGTAATTTGTATGTACAGATATTGCACCATATTAACTTCAACAACCATCTCTAAAATTATACTCGACCAAGCGTTGCCTTTAAACGCTTTTAAGTCTTTAAATTTACACTTCAGTTAATGGTCAATCGAGTTGCAATTTATCATGTTGCTATTCTTAAATGTATGTAATCCTCTAGTTTTAAACTGAGCTACGTAAGTGCAGGTATTGTTGGGGAAAATGGCATGAAAACTTTACACATGCTCCATGTGATCAGTACAAGCATTATTTTACCTAAATTTACTGTAGCGTGAAAATTACACCACATAGACGACGTCTTTATCTCAGTATTTTTTATAATAGTAACTTTGCTTTAATTGTTCAATGAGCATTGTTTGTTACAAAAAAAAATTCCT